>VWZO01019663.1:0-127686 GCA_013396975.1 Bucco capensis | reverse complement strand
ACTTTTTTCAAGATACATTTATCTTCCCCCCCTCCCCCCCCGCCCAGATTTTCTGCATAATGAATTTGTTGGGGCAACTTCAATCTAGGAGGGTGTTCTGCAGAAATCTCATAACTACTTTGCATAAAAATAAATAAAATTATTTGAATTTGTGTGATAATTTGAAATCAAAGACATCCATATCTCAGTGTCTAGACAGGCTTTTATAAATAACAAGAATTAATTGGGAAATTATAACAAATCATATTTCTCTTCAGAATAAAATAGTTTTATGGAATGATGAAAGGAAATAGTTTAGATTTTTTCTGTCCACAGTCTATCATAGTTAATAATGCAAATGCTTTCTCTCTGATGCTTCATTAAAATTCTTCCTGACTTGCATAATACTCATGGGGTTATTAAACTCTTAAGATTACTTCCATCTTCCCAAGGTATCTAATATGTGTAGAAAACAAAAGAAAAATCATTAAGAACAAAAAGTATATGCAAATAGGCAGATTCCTGGTTGTCCTCATTCAGTTGTATTAAAATTTATGGAACTAGTGTTGTATTAACCAGCATACCTATAAATAAGTTTTCATCACTTGTTAATACAGTGCTTGTGACTGGAAAATTTTCTTCTGAAAATTCTACCAACCTTCTTAAAACATTCATTTCTATTCTTTTTATATGAATGTTTCAAAGTCTGTTGTGGGTTTCTTGGTTTTTTGAAGGTGGCAGGAGTAGGAAGAGAAGTATTCCCCTGACTCAAAAATACTCAGAGGAAGCTAAATATCTCCATCATCTTTCTTTCTCTGACATTTACTTCAAATCTCCCCTTTTAGAAGCTCTCTCTTTCAGTTATTTCTCATGCCAAAAAGTAATGAAATATCAGAAAAAAAGTAGGTGTTTTTTTTCTCAGAAGTGTTCACTGATAATCTTCCTGTGGAAACAAATAACAGCAGAAACTATTGCAATCTAGTTCAGAACTGAGATTGTTACAGCATTGCAGAAGCCTAGCTTTTTTCATAAATACTGCACTCATCTAAACTGTAAAGATAAGGGAGACCTCACACATCCACAAGTATGTCTGCAGCAAGCACACAGCTATTGTATCCACAGGCAGAGAGCTATAAACTTGCAGATTGACTTTTGTTAAACACTGCTATGTGTTATTAGTATTATTAACATTATACTGCCTCATATCAGTCATTCCCTCACCTTACCTGTTTTAAAGAAGCTAGAGTGCTTTTTGGCTTCTGTTAGACATACAGAGATCTGAAGACAGCAAACCAAAGGGAGAATAAATACATATACAAACACAGAAAATTCTAGTTAGTCTTAGTTATTGTCCAGGTAACCTTGGGTTTACCAATCTCTAGGCTGTAGTGACTTGTTTAGCCATCCACATTATCACAGTCTGTTATAATGCTCAACAATGATATTGCTCAGTTTGCTTTCATATAACAAGTATCCTTTGCCTCTTGCAAAACAGCAATAAAAAATATAAGCTTTAGCTTGCATAGGGGAGCTAGCATTGCCTCTTTTCAGAAGCTAGGTAAAAGGCAAAAGCTCTTCCCAATGCAGAAGAGATAAAGTTAAGGTTGAAACAAGAGGGCAAAAAAAGGGAAGGGAAGATGAGTCGATTTAGACTTGATACTAGGAAAAAGTTCCTCACCACAAGGGTGGTGGAACACTGGAACAGCTTGCCCAGGGAGGTGGTTGAGTTGCCATCCCTGGAGGCATTGCAGGTGAGGCTTGCCAGGGCTCTGGGCAACCTGATCTAGTTGGGGATGTCCCTGCCCACTGCAGGGGCTTGGACTAGATGAGCTCCAGAGGTCCCTTCCAACCCAAATGATTCTTTGTGGAGAGGGAAATCAAACTCACAGAAACCACCTGAAGGTTCCAGGACCTGTAAATCTAGGATACAGATGTTCCAGCATTTGTTAGTTTTTTGGAAAGGAAGAGTAGCTTCAAATTTATCTTTTGCTTGCTCTCATCCTTGCCAGTAGCAGACAAGGTAAGGCAGAAGAGGCATCCTGGCAGAGGTTCAGGGTCATGGCTGACCTGTGAACTGCGTCATTGTGACCTTTCATCACCAGCAACTGAAATCTCCCTATCAACAAATGCATCATCTCTGCAAGCACATTATCATAAGTTCATGAAGATAGCACATCACTGCTATCCCCAAATGAGTAGTCAAGACAAATTCTTTAGCAGTCTTTCTTATTTTCCTATGAAACACAAAGGCTTCTTCTGCTGTTTCTCCTTGTCTGGAAGGCATTTCTTTTCCTCCAAATTACCTGCATTTACTATCAGCTGGAGTACAACCTTAATTTTCTCCAGGTCCTTTCAAACTCATGGCATAATTACCAATAGCTTTTGAAAGCAACATTTGAAACGATAAATAGGCTTTCTTCTTGAACAGCTGTGGAACTGTCTGCTGCTGATGTTCCCCAGAACCTCCTTTCCCATGAAGGATGGGATTTTGGAATCTGCAGAAGATATTTGAACACTCTTGGCTCATGTTATTGTTACCTCAAACCAATATAACAGAAATACTAGATGATTCATAATGGATCTGGAGACCTGTAGGTTCCTGTTGAAGTTTATACTCCACTTTTGGCCCTCTTCAGGACTGTTACCACAAGTTCCATTCAACAGAGAGTATTTTTTCCAGATAGATGATATAGAACTATTTCCTTCAGGATTCAAAGGGAAGTATTTTTAGTCTTCTTCTTGATTTAGGGGTGGGGGAGATGGGACAGATGGACTTGTGTGGGATCACAGAGATTTCTCCAAGTAATTGGTTGCTGTAATATTTTACCCAGATCATTTAGCTTCCCTAGATCATTCAGCTTGATCCTAGTGCTGTCAACTTATAAAAATCTTCCATGAATCTGGATGTAGAAAAGCCAGGAGACTTGTGTTATATTTTGTGTTGACAGTTGGACTTGGTGTCTGAGAAGTCTTTTCCAACCTTAATGATTGTGTGTGATTCTGTGTATGTAAAAGATAATTGCTGACTGCTTTCAGTATTTCTGTTTACTATGTGAAGATTGCAAGACTTCTCATAGATTAATTAGAGTATTTGTTGGGTTTGGAGACAAACAACTGTGCAAACTCAGATGATCTCACACCAGCCCACTGCTCTTAAGACCCATCTGTCCAGAACTGTTGGGAGAATAAAAGATGTCTCTTATTCTCATTCAGCAATGATTCTTCATATTGCCATACACATCTGCCTTAAAGTCCCCTCTCCTTCCTGGCAGTTCAGAGCAAATCATCTGGCCTTGCTGGGAACTTGGAGACTGTCCCAAAGTGTAAATTCCCATGATCAGAGTATGAAGGTGCCTAAGTTCTGCACCAAGTCCCTTGCATGTGGCCAGAGCATGTATTCTGGGCTCAACACACAACTTACTAAGAGCCACAGACTCTGTAAGAGAATTAAATTCTTTCTACAGTTAAAACAGCCAGTAGTAACTTATATTTGCATGATCAAGTCAGTTTTGATAGCTGTTCCCGTCACAGAAATAGCTATGCTTTTGTTTAAACAGAAGAGGAGCACAGAATGGAAAAATTGGCAACTGATAGACTGAACTCCTGCAGGGGTTTTAATTTTCACATACTCTTAAACTCTTGGAGCCTAATGAGCTTAACATTTTGGCCAGTTGCACAATTTGGAAATTTCAACAGTGAATGGGTTTTGGACAGAAAAAAAATGTTCTCACAAATCTGAAAAGTGAACAGATGTTACTATTGGTGCTTCCAACGCCTACTGACAGAAAACATCTGTGTTGAACTTCCTGAATTTTAGGATCCTGAGAACACTCCCACACAGCCTCAAAAGCCATTTGAAAGCAGTTGGGCTGGCAGATCAGCTTTTGGGTCTATGACTGAATGTTCCAAGGCAAGCAGGTGCTGCTTGTTGTCTTGCCTTGAGGAGGCCAGCCAGCCAAGCAGCAACCAGACAGCTATCCAACCCACTGTGTTAGGCAAGTTGTTAGCATTCTGTGTGAACTGTGATTTAATAAAAGTCATAAAAAGCAGTTGATCTTAGTAGTATGAGGGTAATAAAATGAATGGAATGAATGCAAAGAATGAAAAAAGATTTTGATGTGGATATTAGCAGATTAGTAGGATTGCACTGCATTGTATGGAGAGTGTCTGGCTTTTATTATCCTATCAAAATCCATCTTGAATGAGCAGAATTTTCTTCTCTTTTGAAAATATAGTAATTGTGTTAAAACCTGTGTGAGGCATTTGCTGTCCCTCAAAATGCTCACTCAGACCTTGAATAGGAATGATGACCAAAGCCTGCCATTTTACATGAGCATGATACAGCAACTGTCATGGACTAACTGGGAGTTCCCTTCTTCCTGCTCCACACCCAGCATCTTGATATTTGTCTGGTTTTAAGAGCAAATTTGGCAAGATGACTTTCCTCTCTGGTGAACTTTTAGTTGGCTATCAAACTAGCCTTCTCCAATTAATTAAATAGTAATGCATTTTTTGTGAGGATAAATCAATGTCATTCTGGTGTTCTGTAAAACATCATTAGCCCATGATCTCAACCTCAAGTTGATTCAAAGTAACATCTCTAAGTTATTTTAGTTAACTCTCAAAGACAGTATTTAGCTGGAAGTCAGAGGGACAATATTTGCATGTCAACAGAAGTAGGTTTTTTCTGGGTTTATAGTTGTCTTAGGTTGATACTCTCATTTTAACCAACATAGAGTAGCTCCATCAATCACACTTCCACTCTCATGCTAACCCAAAGCATCTGTCTGGGTTGCACAGTGTCAGGCCCCAGTTCTGCTAACTCTGCAGGTTTGTGAGATCTGAAGATTTCCCCATGTTTCCTTTATACCCTACCAGAGCCTCATACCACAGTTTTAGCAGAGCCCAATGGAGGCAGAAGTTTTGTTAAGCCCTGAATAAAGATGACAGAAACTGAACTAAGAAGCTATATAGAAGCATTAATGTGTATGTAGCTCCTAGCAGCTTAAAGAAATTCTGATCCAAATTTGTCTGTGCAGGTGTACTTCAGCAGAGATGCTGCTTTGGACTTCCAGAGGTATCCCCTTACTGAGTCTGTAAACAAAGCTACCCTTCCCCTCTGCCCACTGCTTCCTTCCCACATCTCCTTCCTCTTCTCCTTTCCTCTATGCAATAACCTTGTGAAGACTTAGAGTTGGAAATCCTCAGGAGGTTTTATCTAGATTTGTCCTTTCTGATATTTACCTTTGAGAGACCATTGCAATGGTCCCATTATTGTTCTTTCTACAACAGCTCTGTAGAGCACAGAAAGCATTCCTGACACACAGTCTTATGTGTTTTGTGACATGAAGAAACTTTTAACTGGTTCTTTTGGTTGCTTGACATTCATTCCAGCATATATCTTCTTCTATGTACATTTTGTTTTCTTGGGTGACATAGCAACTTTCTGGAAGATCACAAATTAGATCAAACTGTGGGAACAGAAAACGGTATGAAAATTATTTTATTTACTACAGAAAAGGTCTGTGGCTTCTGGTAAAGAGAAGCCTTTCATAGTTCTTTTTTTAAGTGAAGATCTAATGTTTGTTCTTTCCTTAATTAAAAAAAAAGAAAGCCAACAAAGACTTCTGCAAGCTGAATCACTGCTCTGGAATTAATGTTAATGTCATTTGGTCACTGTTGTCCTGAGAGAAAATGTCCCATGTCCAGACAATGTAGTTGAAAGAGCAGCAAAATGTTACCATGCAACTAGGCTGAACTAGCCTCATTTTTAGTTATTTTTAACTTAAAGTGAATTTTATAAATTTTTGTTTACTTTTTGTTATAAATTAAAAAAAAAAAAAGCTTTTTAACAAATGCAAAGGAAAGTTTTTTTCTGAGAAAAGCAGCTGGAATGTGAAACACAGCTAAATAGCCTTCTCTGAAGTAGCAAAAGAGAAATTAAAAATAGAAATAACCATTAGCTATGTACTTTTTTTAAAGCCTGCTGACTCTTTCAGTGCTACTCTGTGTTTAAGAATTGAAGATCACACAGCTTAAGGCTCATGAGAAAGGTCTGCTTCATTTGCTTATCAATATTCAAGTTAGATCATGGAAGTCTATCCCCTCCTAACACTGGTAATGATGTGGTGACAGAAACTAATGCCAGCCCTGCAGTAAAAGAACAGAAGCAGGACATAAATTTGAGAAGATGCAGGTCTGTGACATTACATGTCCATTTAGCAATACACTGAGAAAGAAGTTTTTCTCATTCTTCTTAGAAGACCAAGGCCTTCTGCTACGCGAAATAAGTGGTGAACAACAAAACACAGGCTCTTGAGCTTTTGTTGCCTTAGACCTCGTGCAAAGGTGTTTGACCCTGCCTGAACTCAGATTTGCTGAAGGTTCTGACATGCTCTGGAGCAGTGCACCTGCAGTGCTCAGGGCTGCATGCAGCAGCAGTGGCTGGTGCCACCTAGTGAGGAGCTTCTGAATGCTCACTGCAAATTGAGATGGGCCATCTGGCTTTTAGAAAATAGTCGTTGTTACACTCCTGAAGGCATAGAAGGAAAGTGACATGTTTAACAACCAAGCCCTCACAAACTTCAGGATTTTTTTTTCTCCCAGATAATCTTTCTTTCCAGTGCCTGGCATTAGCAATGTTTTGTCCTGTGAGTTTATATTTTCCACCATTCCTCAGATTGTTTTGACCTGCCTTTCCCAAGTAGAATTGCAAAAATGTTTGAATCTTGCCAAAACAAAACTCCCAAGTTGCTGAGATGGGTGGAACCATTCAAACTACATTATCAATGTATAGCATAATAATGTTGGCATAGAGATGTACCAGTGTCTTCTGCATCATGGTAGATGTTGTGACTAAAGTTGTACCCAATGAAAGCAAGTTGTTTCAAACTTGTGTTTTCCAGTAACCTCTGAGAAGAGTGGGTATCCCTGCCATGGAGAGATAATGCAAAAATAACTAATATAAAGCCCACAGGGTCTTAAACTTGTTTTGGAATTGGTTCTGTGCGTAGTCCACACTGGGCATCCTGGAGCTGCCAGAAGCAGTTGCTAACTCAAAATGAACTAGCTGAGCTGTGGCAGCAGGATGCTCCATATAGTTTGATAGATGCTCCATATACTTTTCTCTGCCTCTCAGACCAAAGCTGTGCAAGCCTGTAGCTGAAGTATTTCTGGCACGGCATGCACTATGTGGAACTGAAACCCCAAACACTCCCTTACATACTCCTCTCTGATATGTTCAATTCAGAAATACTTGGATTTATGCTCCAGAGGAATACCAGGTGATATGCCCATGCAAGTCTGACTCAGTGTGCTGTGGCAGAGTTCTTGAGGTTGTTCCTTGTAGTTCATGGGGGTTTTGGGGGGAAAACTAAGGTCATACATTTTCTTATGCCTATCTCCATGGAAGATGCCTCAGAGAACTGTTAATTCCCTACATTTCCACCCCATTCTCCACATTTTGCCAGCATTTTGTTTAAAAACTCACTCTTGTTGTTTTCCTATGTGCCTGCGAGGATACCTTTTCCAGGGTTAGCACTTTCAATCAACTCAGAAGTTGCTCATTTTCCTTACAACTGACTTTACTCCCTGGTGAGTTGCTCTCCTTTCTGCTTGCTGGTCTCCCTGTAGTGGGACTGCATGTCATGGCCTTTCCCCATCTGTTCTTGCAGGGACTGTAAGCCCCAGCTCCTGCTTGTCCGTCACGGTCAGGTCACCCTTCCCACAGGAAGTGAACTTGTCTGTTTGCCAGTGACCTTTTTAAAATGTCAGGGAATTAACCTCCTTTCTTGCCCACTATTAAATAAATAGTGGCCTGTAAGGCTCGTTGTCATGTGGGGGATACTGAATCATCACATTCCATATACCAGAAGCAGTTGCAAAATGGAAGTCTGTGATGAAATGTGGAGAAATGACTTCAGTGACAGTAGCTCTGTCATTGAGCTCTGCACTAATTCTGACTCTGTCTTCTCTCTCTTGCAAATCAACAGTTTTCTCCTTTCATCATATCTCCATACTGGTAGGTGGATTTCTCAGGATTCAGTGATGATGTTCTTGTATTTTAAAACCTTTGGAGCAGGTATTGTAATTTCTTTTATCTTTATTTGTACAGCACCTCAAACAATTGGTTGCACTCAGAATTACCACACCCTCCTCTCCCAGTTTTGTTTCCACACTGTAAATGTAGCAGTAAATTAGAAGGAAGAAAGTATTGCAACATGACATCTCTTTCACTTGACTGATCATAAAAGAACTGGAAATTAAAGTTCATGCTGCAAAACATGAACATTCAGTACAGATCTAAAAGTCTGTTCAGGATCTTGTGAAGTCCACTGGGACTTAATTGCAAAATGCAGTTATTAAATTCAGTCACAATCCCAGCAGCAATTTCTTTCATGCATGTTACTGGACAAGCAGCAATGTATATACAACATTGCAAATATCTTCTGGGAAGATTTCCTCCAGGCTTCCTAAATTTCTGACCTTTGTTCCTCTCTGTAAATAGCTTTTGCACATGGCTGGGCCAACCACATGAATTGTGCGAGATCTCTTCCAGGCAACTGAAGTCACAAGAGAGCAAAGAAGGGACTGCCTGTTTAGGAATGTGTCCTGATATTGGGAGCTTTATAATTCATCTGAATAGTCATGGAAGTTCTGTATAACAAAGAAAAAGCTTCTTTTTAGTCTTCAGGATATTCTATCAGCCCATTTTTTCCTTTTCACCTCCAAGGTCCTGGCCATAACGTGCCATGCGTGCTTAGGTGAACCTCTTAGCACTGGCCTGTAAATCCAGCAGTGGCTGACACAGGGTGAACACAGAACTGTAGAATCATTAAGGTTGGAAAAGACCTCTAAGATCATTGAGTCCAACCATTAACCTGACATTGCCAAGTCTACCACTAAACCATGTCCCCAAGCACCACATCTACACATTTTCTGAACATTTCCAGGGACTTCCCTGAGGAGCCTGCTCCAGTGCTTAACCAATCTTTCAGTGAAGAAATTTTTCCCAATACCCATCCTGAACCTTTACTGGATCAACTTAAAGCCATTTGGTTTTATCCTGTTGCTCATTACCTGGGAGAAGAGACCAACCCCAACTCGCTACAGCCTCCTTCCACGTAGCTGGAAAGAGTGAGGAGGTCTTCCCTCAGTGTCTTTCTCCAGACTAAACAATCTCAGTTTCCTCAATTGCTCCTCGTAAGATTTGTTCTCTAGTCCCTTCATCAGCTTCATTGTCCTTCTTTGGACGCACTCCAGCACCTCAATGTATTTCTTGTGGTGAGGGGCCCAAAACTGAACACAGTATTTGAAGTGCAGCCTCACCAGTGCTGAGTATAGAGGAACAATCACTGCCTTAGTCCTGCCTGCCATGCTGTTTCTGAGACAGGCTAGGATGCTGTTGGCCTTCTTGGCCACCTGGGCACACTGCTGGCTCATGTGCGTGCCATGCTCTGGAGTGTGGAAGAGTTGTGGTTCACACCAGCAAAATGGGAAGCCTTCTGCTGGAGAGCACCATAGGCCAGAGCACATTTCTGCATTGTTTATCTTTTAAGGAAAGGTAGCACCAGAGAAGATACTTTGTTAGTTGTCTAGAATCTGACAGATAGGGATAGCATGTTTTCCTAGGCTTGCCTCTTTTTTTTCCCTTTTCTTTCTTTTTCTTTTTTTTTTTTACTTTTCTTTTGAACTGGAAATTTAATCCTGGCACAATTTCACAGCTTTGGGGAATTTTCTAGTATTTCTGACCCTCCCGGAGCACAAGCAGAACAGTACCATGTGTGGCATATTTCAGACAGGGGAATTCAGGACTCCAATCATTGAGTCATGCTTTATTTGACTAAACCTTTCAAATTGATTGTCTTTGCTTAAATCTCCTCAGTGACCTTCACAAAAGAGAGAATATTATTAGGTCATTTGCTAAGGAAAAAGAGACATACTTGTGCAACAAAAGATCTAACATAAAGAAGGCAGAATAAAAGCTGACAAGTCTGAGTTAACGAAGGTTAACAAAGTTGATTCAGTTAATAAGCCAAGGAACTAATTGGCTGAAGATTTACACAAACATTGTCATGACATTAAGTACTTCCCCAGCTCTGAGTCTAGCCTCATGCTAAATGATCAATTCCCTTGTCTTTATTGCAAATAATGTTAAATAACCCTTTCTCCTTAACAGATTATTACCAGGAAAGCACGGGGAAGGGGTGCTGGCATTGCCCAGCTCTCTTCCATGTTTTCCATGCCTTGTTTACTTCTTCCTCCACACCAAATAGGAAAATGGGACTGGAAGTAGGAGAGTAGTATTTGGTGTAGGAATTAGAGAGAAAATTACATTCCACATAACACCACCTTTGAAGCACTGCAGCTCTGCCTGACCCCTGCAGAAAGGCAGGCATAGATTTGACAATTCCCAACAGAACAAGCATTTCTCAGATGTTACAATTAAATGTTTCACACACATTCTGCCTGCAGTCCACAAAAGGGCTGTAGATGGGCACCAGAGATTGTTGGTGTATCTCAGGTGGATGAGTAGCTTCTGGAATTTATTTTACTTCTTTTGACTTTCAGGTGCTTCAAAAATGCAGTGGCTTTTTTCAGTGTACAGAATCCATGTTTTCTTTTCTTTGTGAAAGTAACTGAAACATTTGTTTGCAGAACCTCTCTGAACTGGAAATGGAGCAAATTCAAATCTCTACAATTGAATTCAGATAATTTTTCTGTGTTCTTGGCTGGTGTATGAGATATATTTTCATCCTTTTTAAAGGTTCCTTTCTGGATTTGGGTAGAAGAACAAACTAGCTTAAGCATTTAATTAAGTTTTAAGGTTTTATAGCAAGATGGAAATATTTTATATTGATATTTGCATAAACACTGATACTGCGCTATGAAAAAACAACACAGATTGTGTATTTTTTTTTTAATGAATGAAATATCTGTTACTTCCCTCAGCAGGCAGTTGCATGGTTTAAGCTCATATACACTCTCTTAATTCCTTCAGACTTAAATTTTGTGCCATGGTAGGTAAGAAAAGTCAACAAAAAGTGAGATCAGAAATGACTTCTTTTTCCTGATCTTGAAGCTCACACTAGTTCAGATTTAAATCATTATTCTAGTGTTCCCAATCAGCATCTTTCCATTTGAGTCAGGTAACTAAGAAAATGATGTCTGCTGTCAATCCGTTGAGACAAGGAGCTGCACCTTCATAGGATAACTTTCAGAGATTCACTGATTCAAAACAATCTGAGAAGTACTGCTATGGAGAAAGATGCATCTGTGTGCCAGCTGTGGCTGGCATAAGGAAATGAGCAGCCACTTGTTCAGATGTGTATGCTTCCTGCCAACATGAATCATGTTGTATTTTTATTTGTGTTCCTGTAACCTCTGTTACCTCTCAGTTTGTTAATTTGAGAAGATGTTGGCCTCCTAGCTGGTAATGATCTACATGAGCAGGCTTGGTTTAGAAGTAGGGATGCTACATAAAGTTGGGCTTGGTTGTAAGCAGAAAAGAGATTCTCTTTCACACTGACAGCTCAAACACTTAATTCCATGGTATCCTTTGGCAATGCTCCTACAGCATCAGTTTTATCAAGTTAATCATAACAGTATAGCAAAAGATCCATACTGTAAAGAGATCCATCCTGGTGGCTTGTCCCAAAGAACTCCATGTAATTCATTCTGGCTCATGGCCTTCTTTCTTCCAAGAAAAAAAAAATTGCACCTACTTCTGTACTTTGTTTGGCTGTGTGAGCTTCTCAGTCTGGACCCATTTGATACAATACAGTAAGATTTTAACTACAAAAACCTACTCCAACTGGTGTGACAGCCATTTTCCACAAAGGCAGTGTGGAAAATTGTTTTGTGTTTAAAACTAGAAGTAAGCTGTGTTTCAGTCATAGTGTTTGTTTTGGAGTTAGTGATATCAAGACTACTGTAGCACAGATAAAAGTTAATTATAGAATGTTGACAATGAAATTCTGAAAGTGTGTTACAAATGGGCCTATCCTTCAATAACAGGATAAAATAAATTTTGCCTATTATCAGCAAGGCATTGTGCAGTATCTTTACTACAACTTCCTGAATGCAATGAAATTAGGATATCTTCAGGTTCATTTCTTCAAGTCCCCATGCTGTCCTCCTTCACTTCTCTCACCTCATTGGCATTAAATGAAGTTGAATTATTATCTTTCTTGGACAGGGATTGCATTCATCTTCTAGGTCTTTCTTTCCAGGCATGGGCAAGACTCTGAGTACTTTATGCTAAAAATAAGTTGTTTGGTTTTGGGTTTTTTTTTTATCAGCTCATTTGTATAAATACATATATGTTTGTTCATGTTTTGCTGTAATTCTTGGTTTGTGAGATACTGATGCTGTTGCAGACTGGTCTGTGAAAAATCTAATTGCATTTTAAAAATACTTTCATTAGAATTGGCTTAATTATAACATCTTGGTAACTGGTACTTTGCACCATTGAAGCATCCAGAAAAGATTGCAGCAATTTACTATTAGTGTCATTAGTGTGCTGAGCACTGTAGAGCATGCAAAACAGATGAGCCTTTGGTGACATGATGTCTGGAATGGTTTTCAAATACTTTGGTTCACACATCTCAGACATACTGTCACAACCCAGTATTTAAAAGACCATTGTGACATTTTGAAATTACTTTTTTTCCCCTGTTGAGCCTTTTGATGTTGGTGGTCAACAGGGAATTCTTTTTAAATGATGTTTGAAGTGGCCTGAAGAGCCAAACCAGCACTGGAAGGGAGGATGACAAGGGAGCCTTGCGTGCAACCCTGCAACCTGTGTGGATGTGTGCCCACTGGATCATTTCAGGCTCCACTGCCAAACAGAAATATCATCCCAAAGAGGCAGAAATTCTTGCCATTAAATACCAGGCTGCATTTGTAAGAAATACAGCCACTAAGTCGATTTCACAGTTTAGGCATATTTTTCTTGCTTGGGAGTGTAATTGGTTATGTTGTAGGTCAGTGAGAATCACTCTTGAGAAGCCTTATTCCAAAGAAAACACTTTTTTCATAAAATAGCCACAAATGTTCAAGTAGTGAATATTGACTTGAGTGTTAATTTTCATGTATTGATTTTGTCACACACAATGTGGTCACTGTTACTGGAGTTTCTCTGCCTGGTGTTTCCAGATGATGTTCATCAAAGAGTCTGGCCTGCTGGTACAGAAAGAGATTCGTTGTTTATTTTCTGTTTTAGAGATTGACTCCATTGCAGCAGTGATTACTAATACAGCTTCATAGATCACAATTGTTCCTAAATAAATGCTTTTTAATTATTTTTTTATCAGGGCCAGCCAGGACTCCTTGGAGGACAGGGGTTCACTGGACCACCAGGATTGATGGGGATCCCAGGAGTGCAAGGTCCCAAAGGTCATAAAGGTGAAAGAGGGTATCCAGGAATAAGTGGACCCAAAGGAGAAGTGGTAACTTTTGAATATCAGATGTTTTAACTAATGAGCAAAATGCTGAGCAGGACATAGTTTTAATTGTGCTGTTTCACTCTAGGGACAAAGAGGAGTTACTGGATTCCCTGGGGCAGATGGCATTCCTGTAAGTAGCCAGTTACCTCATCTTTAGGAAATCACCAGCTGCAACTATTGCAGGCTACTTTGAAGCCTTTGTACTTTAATTGAAATCTCTGGGCTAAATTCTGCATCTGCCACGTACACACTTCTATGCTAAGAACATCTATTGGAATGAGTGGACCTTCAGATACACAAGAAAGCAGAATCTGTGCTCCCTCTCATTCCCTCAGATAATTAAGGTCTGTTTGCTTTGTCCTATGGAAAAAAAAAACTAGTTAAGGGGACAAGAAAGGATGGAAATTTCCTGTGTCCCTGGAGGTTACCCAGCTAAGTATGTCCTTTTGTAGTAAAGAGCTGTGAGATAAGTAATTCACCTCTCTTCAGCTTGTGAGCAAAGAACACCAATGGGTCATGCCTAATGAATTTGGAGTTGCAAAGCACATAGAAAGATCAATGATTTTAAGAATATTAACCATTGTTATTTGCTTTATGGATCATATGGCATGTGTGAGATACTGTTAAAAAACTTACTGAACACTAAACAGTGTCAAACTTTGAACAAATTGACCAGGTCCATGAAACTGAAACATTCAAAGAGGAAAACTGGGTAAAGTTCACAGCACAGTATTTTCCCAGCTTACACTTCTTTACATCTTGTGTCATAAAATAACAAAGAAATCTGAGTCACTGGAATCCCTGGACAGAGTTCCCAGGCTTGGGTTTCCTTTGTAGTGCTCCCTGACACAGGGCCCCTCTCTGCAGCCCACGCATCCACATCCACTCTGCTTTCACCCTTTTTTGTTTCCAGAAGAGCTCCCTATTGAGTTGCAGGGGTTTCTCTCTCACAGGCTTCCTCCTCCTCACTCTTAAAAGAAAAGCAGAAGACCCTCTCCCATTCCTGTTAACACTCCTGAAGCCAAGGATCTTGTTCATCTCACCACGTCATACGGAGCTTTTTCTAAGCACTCTAACATCTTGGGAAGGAGAGTAAACCACTCCCCTGTGAAGCTCTGTGTTGCTGTAGCTGGATTACTGATCTTACCTGAGCAAGTTTTCTTTTTCAGCCCTACCTTCCTGACCTCTACACATTGCATTGTGAGGGATAAATACCTTAAGATAGTGCTTGAACCTGCATTCTTATTGTGTCCTGCCCTCAAGCTCACTTGCCCTTTTCACTCACTCATATTCTCCAAAGAGTTTTCTCAGGCTGAGAATTAACCCTGACCATTGGAAGGCAGATAGATAGTGTACAAACTGTAATGGCACAGTGCTGGGAAGTGGGGCTGGAGGCCGAGAGAGGATGGTGGCAAGCCTATATCTCTTCTGGAGTGAGAAATGCCAGGACTTGATGGAACTAGGTAAGGATCTGGACAGATTTTCTTCTGAGCAAGGAAGCTGAAGCAAAGAAATAGCTCTTGCCCTAGACAGAGAAGAGAGAAATGGTTTATATTAGTTTCTGGGTTTTCTGGCTGTGTCTTCTTGAAGAAAGAGCTGCTCAAGGGCAGGTTTGCTTCCCATCAGTCCCAGTGCAAAGCAGAAGCAATGGCAGTAAAGGTGAATGTATCTACAGCAATGGAAATCCATTTTGAAACAAGAGTAACTTTGTGTCTCAGAGGCTCAGTGTGGAGGTTCTGCAAGTGCCCCTGGCTTCCTTGCTTTGAGCCCTGCTGTTTCCTTCCCATCTCCATACTTACAGACTCATCACAACACTCGACCTAGCTCCAAAAGCATCTCTCACATTTTTCCCAGCTTGGAAGCTGTTCAAAGCCAGCAAGGAAACCTCCTTCCCACTCTTCCAGTGTGAAGCACTGAAATGCTTAACAATCCCAGTTCTTGGTATCTCCCTGTGCAGCAGCCTCATCTGGCTTATTTCTCTGCCTGACAGAGCCTGCATTGAACATAGCTTTCCTACCCTTTCTGAAAGGTCCTTCACTACTCATTTTTTCATGCTGTCTGGGGCATCTGGTTCAAGCAGCAGCTATATTAAAAAAAGACACTGTCTGTTTCTGTCTTTGAAAATCATAGTTTCCCATGGATCCAAGCCTTGGGCTTAATGTGAGAATGTCTAAATACTGTGTGACTACAGGAAAAGGAAAACTAGAAACAGATGGATAGATAAACACTTTTTTTTCCCCCTTCAACAGGGTCATCCAGGGCAGCCAGGATCAAGGGGGAAACCGGGTCACGATGGCTGTAATGGGACAGTAGGTGACCCTGGTGATGCAGGAATTCCTGGACTCTCTGGTTTCCCTGGTGGCATTGTAAGTAGCTGACAGCGAGTACCTGAAGCTAAGATCATTGCTGAAGTGAGTTTCATTCACATGTGTCTTGGAAGCAAATGGGACATCTTGTAATGGAGCTCCCTTTTGGTCCAGCAGAGCATCCATGTGGGCTTACCATGGACACACTGCACTACATTTAGTTATTAAAGTGCAGCCAGGGCTGGGACTTCTGCCCAGAGCTGTACCTGTCAAGTAGGTCATCTGGAGAGATTGCCTAAGGAAAATCTATACAGCTTTATCCAACAGTGGTAAAATAATATTAAACTCACAATTCCTGATGAAAGTAACCTTTTTCTTCCCTGCCCTATGGCCAAAGTATTGACTTTCCACGGCACTATACATAGGATCATGCTAAGGTGAGTAGTGGAGCTCCTGAGTTTACTAGGGCATGTGTCAGCCCTGGGGAGCTGCAACTGCTGCTCTAGCTAGGAGGTACTACTCCATAATACAACTCCCAGGTAATAGAAAGTTCTTCCCCTAGAATTAGAAATTCATTCTCTTATGTAGTGTAAGGGTTTACACTTCGTTATTAAACCATGAATTTCCAAAGCTAGGCATAGTTTCTGCCTCAAAGCAGCAATATGTATATACTCATGGAAACCCCAGTATTTTTCATTACACTTAGCTGTTTATTTGTTAACATATATGATGTGAAAACTTAGTTCTGATTTTCTTTTTGTCACCTCCAGGGAGTCCAAGGGCCAAAGGGCCAAAAGGGGGAGCCCTATATACTGCCACCGGACATCGCGAGCCGATACAGGGTATGTCTGGAGCTCCTCTGGGCTATTCATGCTCAGGACAGCAGATGATGGAGAGTTATTTTCTCTTACACTCTGTTGGATGCCTCCCAAGAGGCCCACTGCAGTTCTGTGTAGGCTTTGCAAGGCAGCTTCTGCTTTCTCTCATTATAGCAAAGCCTATCTGAGGGGAAAAAAAAATCTCCACTGAGTTACTTGTAAGGAATTTCAACCTACAGGTGGATTGCAGAGGCACTGCAGATGTTGTAGTTCAAATATTACCCTCTTTATTCAATGACTACCTTTATATCATGCAGGGCAAAATCATTCCTTTGCCATAGTTTTGTCCATTGTGTGATTGTGTTTAAGATTAGCATCCTTTCTGTATAATTTTCATGCAGGAATTTGGGTGACTTGGGATAAAATGTGCTTCAATATATTATTTACTAATTTAGTAAAGCCCAAGTATTCCTGTGTGTGCTTTCACTGTATCTAATCCTTAAAACTAGCTTTGTAATCAATCACTTGTAGCTTTTTCTCATATCATCATCATCATGGCTAGGCTTTGTGAACAAAGATCTGGGTATTCTCATATATATAGTCTTGTATCATTTGAAGGTATCAGATAAAGATAAGGGGTTACATATGCTGTTAGAGTATAAATTAGGATAAATTTGTGTACAAAGCAACATCTGAGCTGTACTCCGCACAGAAGAGATCTGCTGACCCTGTTTACATATATTTTGTGTCAGTGATGAATGCCAGAGTAGGTTTTTCTGTCAACATGCCTTGTACAGGTATGTAGTACATGCTACAAGTTGCCTGTATTTTTTAATGCACTCTTCTTTTCCTTTCAGAAACCCTTGAAATCTGCACTTGTTAGTAATTAGGAATGAATAAGCAATGACTAAGTAATAGTTAAGAATTGCTTATATGTATTTTGGCCGAAAACAAATACTGACACCTGTGTTCATTTCAGAAAGCACTTAGTTCCACAAATTATTCTGTTAACTAAATTCAAATTATTTAGATAGTTAGGACGCTATTCAAAATGACTGAAGGTGTCTGGACTGAATACCATATTATTTATGGGTATTGGGAGGTCTTTGTGCTAGAACATTTTTGGATCCAATTTCCAAAAACATTTCAACATGTACTGCAGTTAAAATATGTGGTCACTGAAAACAGTATGTTCCAGATGCTTTTAGTGACTCAGAAGAGAATCAAAATGATTTGGTAATTCCCATGCAACTCATGAAAAATGAGCTTGTACATTTCAGCTAAGGCTATAGCCCTAATTAAGCCACTGGTTAGTCTATTGCCCGTTTCAGCCTTCTAGACTGACTTAGTCAAGTCCCTAACTTCCCTACCCAACTTTGTACCTTCCTACTCTGTTGGATATGTACAAAGTCCATGTGGCCCACATTTGACTATCTCGACCTATATTGAATGCACCTGCAAGTAAGGATTTGTGTAACATTGTATGCTATGATTAGTTTTTGTCATGAGGAAGAAGTTAACGAGTGAGAAAAAGATTTAATTCAATTTTGTGCATAGTGTTTAATGCATTTTTTACTTCTTTGTTGTTTTTTTTAGGGTGAACCTGGGGATCCAGGGTTCAATGGTTTTCAAGTAAGTAGTATTACAGCAAATATGATAAAGTGTCAACAGCAATTGATATCAGAACATCAGCTGATGGTTGGGTTTCTTTTTTATTTAAAGGGACCTCCAGGTACATTGGGGATTCAAGGACCTGTTGGTCCAAGAGGAGAGCGAGGAAGACCAGTAAGTATATTTTAAATATGTTCTGTGGAAAAGAAGCCTATCAGATAGTTATCTCAGCAAGTTCCATTACGTTGGATGGTAACCTAGCAAAAGAATAAAAAAAAAAAAAAGGAGGTTAGAACTAGCAAGTAGGTGTCCTTGGCTGCAAAACCTTTTAAAACTCACTGTGAGAAATTGATTCTACAAGGATGATTACTGCAAAGAGAGGTATAGTTTCTTTCACCTTGTGTTGCCAGAGCCTTTTGATTTATATTGTATTTCTTTAACCTCCTTGAGAGAGTCTTATTTGTAAAGATTATTCAGTGCTGTCCAGTCTACATCCCACTACACCAAGATATGAAAATCAGGACTTAAAGATGTTATCTTTTCTCTTCATAAAGTTTATATGTATTAGCTCTCCACACTTCCCACAGAAGATTGAATAGATAACATTCTTCATTAGTATTTAAAATACAATTTTATTTTTAGACTATTTTTTAGTGATTTTTTCCAAAATCAACATTTACAGCATTGACATGGACAACTGTTGCTGAGTAGTTCTTTGGGAAATTTCTGTTCTCTACAGATACAATTTTCTACATTTCTTATTACTATGATTAATAGCTTTATGGATGAAAAGCAGACATTTTTGGTTTTTAGGTTTGCTTTATTTTCCTGTAAGACAACTTTATAGTATTTGCTTTATAGCTTGTTTTGTCAAAATTCATTTCAGACCTGCTGTACATCACTGATCTGAGGGAAAAAGAAATTAATTAAATCCTAGGACAAAATCACAGCATGCTAAGCCTTCCCAGTGTTATTTCTCTGCAGTGGATTGTTTTATCATCTGGAGTAAGCTGCATCTTGTCTTTCTTCTCTGGTCCTCCTGAAGGGAAATCTCCTTAGTCCTTTATTTACTCTTCATCTAGAGTGAACCCCTAAAGTTCAGGAGCTTCACACAGGAGCCTGCAATGGCTCATATTCCTAGTGCTTTGTCTTGGATATTAGAGGTGCTGTAAGCTGTACATTTTCTGAGCTCCATGACTACATCTTTCTGGTTTCCACCTCAGCAGCATCTCCTTGGAATACTCTTCCAGGGTGGATGGATCCTCACCATCTCCAGCTCTTAACAAAATACTATATTTACTATCTCTAAAGCTGTGACTCACCTGTGAGAGGGACCTGGGAGCATCTCCCAGGTGTGAGTTTGCCTCATGCCTCTTGTCTAAGTCCTAGATTCGCTGTGAAGGCCAGGAGGTCTCTGTAGGGCCTGCACAGGGATGCCCTGCACAGTGTATCATCTGCCCCATAGACCAGGCAGTGGCTCACAGGCTACTTGACTAACCAAAACAAATTGAAGAGTCATTTTTTTTCAGAACCAGTCTATTGTTCATGCACACAAAGGCACATAGCAAGGCAAAGATGCCTAACAAGTTCAGGTCTCACCTGAATGCTACTATCTTTTCCATGCAGTTTGGGCTTGATTTTGCATAACCCAGTTATGTCCCCTTTGGGGATTGGTAGGTGGATGGTTCTTTCTGCAGGTCTTTCTCTTTTCTCTGCCTCTTGTTCACCATCTTCTTCTCTGAACAGCTCATGACTTATTCACTACACCTTTCCTGCATTTGACAGTTTTTAATGTGTAGAGCCCCTTGGAGCCTGTTAACTACCTTAGATGGCTGAAGCTAGGTAGGTTGTCTCTCCAATTAATGGCTTTCCTACTGCTCTCTTGTAAGACTCTGGCAGTTTTTTCCTGTTATAGTTTCATTTCCCACCATCTTCCTTTGATTTCACTCTGTACGTACCAAATAGGTGATCTGAGATTCATATGGCAGTTCAGCTCCCTTTACAGACAGATGCAGCACCAAGACACCAGTCCAGTGAAGCACTTAAAGATGTGCTTAACTTTAGATTTGAGCCTAAAATGTTACTAAGTCAGGATCCAAATGCACACATTCTTTTTACTTGAAATAAAAATGGGCTTAGATCTAAGATGTGAGACTACAGGAGGGTATTTTTCAGAACAGTAAACAGCTGATATAGTGAGGATAGCACACTGAATCCTGAGGAATACACTGCCTTCTAAAGATACACCTATATTTCAACATAAAGAAAGTGACTTCCTGCATGCATTGATTAGAAAGCACCAAGTAACTTTCTCTCCCCTACTGTGTTTCCCTAGGGACCACCAGGGCCCCCAGGACCACAAGGACCACAAGTAAGTCTTTGTATCAGAGCTGTTTATGTAGATTTTGTGTTGCTGAAGTTTATCCAAGACCCACTTGAAGGCAGTAAAAGAAAGAACCACAGGCTGTACCAAAGGCTGTGTAGCACAAGACTTTCTGTGTTGGCTGCATACCACCAGAAGTTAATCTTACACTGGGATTGCCTGCCCTGCAAAGATTAAACTAGTTCTAGAGCCACATTTGCTGCTGTAGTCACAGTAGCTTCCCATGAGCAGAGAATCCTTGCAATATTCAGTTACATCTCAGCAGAAAAAGTATGAGTTCATTGTTCCAGCTCACTTAGGTATTTTTATTTACCATTCAGTGCTATTAAAACACTTGGAAAAGAAATGCTTGATCTTTTCACAACTTTACTCAATGAAAGACTCAAAGCCTATCATAAGAAGCACTGGTAGCATGAGATTTTTAATTAGAGTTGTCTTTCTGAATCTTAAATACTTTTAAATCTATAAAAATACCTGGAGGTAAATCTAGGCTAGTATTTGATTGCTGTTCTTCAGTGGTGTCCTACAGACATGTAAGCCTGAAAAGGCCTTTAAGTGTGTTTAAATTTGACTTTTACATTAGAAAACTGAGTTGTACACTTGGTAAATCTTGACCTATTATTTTTGCAGGGCAACAGGGGCCTTGGCTTCTATGGAGAAAAAGGTGAACAGGTAAAGAAAAAAGAATGAATTAATATCACTGCAAAAGGACAGGTTGATCTTATTTGCTATTTAAAAAAGAATCTTTTTAAATATTCTTTTAATTTGCAATTGTATTGTGTAACTATAAGAGGAAAAACAAAGAAGCATAGCTTTGACAATCATTGTAATCTCCATAAGGAATATCATAGCTGAACTAACATCTACATGTCTAAATCTAGCTATGCCCTCATTTACACCAACACAGAGGTATCATTTCTGAAATTCCTAGAGCCAGACCACTTTATACAAAGTGATAATCTTTACTGTCGTTCTGGAAACACACAGGGCAAAAGCAAGTATTGCTTTATGTTAATCCTTGGATGCAGTTCCTTAGACCCTGTGCTGATCAACAGCTTGGCAAGGTATTGTAACTGTTAGTAAATGTACTCTTATGCTTTTCCTCCAGGGCCCCCCAGGTCCTCCAGGTCCCCCTGGGCTTCCTACAAGAGAGCTGATGGGTGTCCCCTCAGACAAACACAAGGTAACTGCAGCCTAGTTTGCCAAAGTGCATAAGGAAGTAAGAGCTCTGCAGTATCAAAACTAAAATATTGTACAAATGTGCTTTTACATATAGGACTTCAAAGACTTTAGTATATCAAAAAAGAAATCTGCTACTTCCCCACAGCTTGGATCATGAAGAATTTATTGAAACTATGGTGGCTAAATTCATGCAGAAAGCACTTCTCACAGACTGTAGGTGCCTTTGGCAAACTTGTTCTTTCTGCTTAAGTACAGAACTACTGGCCATCATTCACATCTTATTTTACAAGCAGAAATACCTGCTAAGAAACATTCAGTTCCTTATTTTTCATAATAGTGAGTGAAACTTTCTTCCTGTAAAAGAAGCACGTCTGTAGAGAAGCTATCTGAATTACTGTGTGTGTTTGTACAAGATATTTGTATACTTACAATTAAGGCTTGTTCATACATATTGGAGAACTCTTCAACAGCAAGATGCAGTTTATTCTCATCTGATGCTTTTTGCTGAGAGCAGAGTTACTCATACACCATATGTATATATTCTGTATCAGACATCAACCTCCAGACCAGAGTAGCTTTTCATCCCAAATCTGAAATTAGAAGGTTCACGTGGCTCACGCAATTTCTGCAGTAAAATAAGTAAATTAGTATGATACTGAAAGATCTAAAAATGCCTTTGAAAGCCTGCAGTCTGCATTAAGTAACAGACATGTTGAGATTCCCATGAATAAGATGTCCACTCATGACCTACTTACCTGGAAAGCCTTTATATTCAATGGAGATATTGTCCATATAGTGAGTAGACTTTAGGCTATAGTTTGTCTCATCCTAACAGGAACTCTTATTTTGATCAGACTATTCATAGGTAATCAGTAGGTATAAATGGCAGAATCTGCATTTGTTTCTAGGGACACAGTCAGACACTCACCACCCAGACATCTCATGAACAAGCCTGGATATAACTTGAGGTGTTCACATTCCTAGGAACCTTTGCAGGAAAATTATCAAATATTTTTTTAAAAAATAAGTTTAACAACTTCTTATGAAAATACTCGTTTCATATGACAAGTGTATAAATAAAGAATAGGACAAGAGTGGTGTGGTTTTCCTTGATAAATATTTGTCACTTTGTGTCGTAGAAGAGTTATTGAAATATAAATGGGAATGTCTAAGATGGGAATGTCTAACATATCTGAATGACTTTTTTTGTTGTTGTTAGGGTGAAAAAGGAGAACCTGGAGTAAAAGGGGAAGCTGGAATTCCAGTAAGTCAAGTGGAGAAGAGCAAAGACAAATAATAATATTTGAGTTAGTACTGGTGCATTTTTCATTGAAATGATACAATATAGAAATGGAGCAACCAAAGCAGAGAAACCAGTTCTGATGCTTTAAAAAAACTGAACCACATGACGTGTGATAACTCCACAGTGCAATCAATCATTCTCTTACTGGTTTACCAAAATAAGATTTTTTCCTCACACATTTTTTAGTTTTAGCTTTAACTATTAATAAATATCTTCATTGCTGCTGATCTATCAGCAGCTAGATAAATATATCTATCTATGTTTAAAAATAAGTTATTATATACGTATATATAAGTATATATGTATATAAAATAAGTGTATATATATATAAGTATATATGGGCATTTTCTCTCTCCTTAGTCTGCTTTGCAGGACATGAAGACTCTGGGTCTCATTGGTTATTAAGTCTGTTGAGTAACTGGACAGTAATGCCATGTGTTGCTGTCTCATTTAGAGCTGTCAACCAGGCTTAACTGAATGTGTTTTAGTTAGCTCACAGGCATCCTCTGGTCTGTCTGAGTAGCTTTGCCATGGAGTGGTTCCTTTTTGCTTCCCAGAGTGGTTCAGAATACAGTCTTTACCAATTAGGGATGCCTCTCTGGGCATTTTGCTGAGCTTTATTTTCTCAGATGGTCTGGTCATCTTCTCCACAAGGTTATGGGAGAAGGTCATAGTGTGAGCCCTCTGCAGTTGCTAGCCAGTTCTTCAGCTGTTGGTCAGATTTTACACATAAAGAACTTTGTTGACCACATTAGGAAAACCACAGATTTTATGCTGATGTAGTGAAAGGGGATATGTCTTTCTCCTTTATTTTTCTTTTTTTTTTTTTAATAGTAAGATGGATAGCAGCATGCCTGTGTTTGCCAAATAGATCTTTGGATCTACAGTTTGGGCATAAGCTGAGTTACTTAATTGATTGTATAACTGAATAATTGCTTTGGCTCTGCTCCAGAGTTGCAGCCGCAGAAGAACTAAAGAAGCAGGAGATGATAGGAGGGAAACCCTGTCCTCTCCCTAGTGGACTGCTCCAGCTATTGTAATGAAGCAAGCATGTTACACTTCATTTTAAGGCCAACAGTTCTTTCACATGCAGCTATTATTAGATCCTCTATGTGTTACAATGATGTCTTCTTCCTGTTTAGCTTCCCTGAAACATTGTTACAACTTTCTTGCACATAATGAAGAAATAAATTGAACTGACTTGTCATGTTTCCTAGGGTGTACTTCTCTATGCTCCTGAAAAAGGTGAAGAAGGGGTAATGGGCTTCCCAGGACAAAGGGTGAGTCACTCCTTAAAGGTAGAAGTCACACAGCTGAATGTCTAATTCCAAACTGAGAGTTTCCCTTCAGGAACAAAATACAGATTAACAAACTATAGAAATGATAGTTCTTTGGCCCTCCAGGTTGTGGCAAGCTCTGAACTGCCTAGTATAGAAAGTGAAAAGGCCATTTTGAAATGGGAGTGGGAGGAGGGCCCCAAGAGAACTCACAAGTATGCCTATGCCATCATTGGGAAGCCTTGTGCATCTCTTACCTCAAGCTGTGCTCACCAACCACAGCTACTGTCCTGGTCCTCAGCACAGACTGCATTTCACTGCTTCCATCTTAGCTCTCTTCAGAGTATGGTTATCAAACAGGAGTTTGGCTTCAGTTCCTTGTGGCCCCATTAAAAAAAGTCTATTTTAAATACTACTGCTCTGTAGCATCTATGGAAGCTTTTTTGGAGGCAGTGTTCCTAAAGTGCTTAAACAGAGTGAGAAGGGAACTCATCATACACAAAAAAATACCTCAGCCCTCTTTCAAATTGTCATGGTTAATTTACAATGCATTGATTAAGAGATAAAAATCAAACACCAGATTAGACTTCAGACCTGTTCTGTTTGCACCATACATGAATCTCATTGAAAAAATATCTGAACTCTGACTGTTAGAGTTTCAAACTGTCAGCCTTACTTTATCTAAGAAATAATAAAGGTTCTTAAGCATTAGGGAGTTAGGATGTCATTTTATTTTGCTAATTTTATTGTGTCTTCATAGGGACTGCCTGGCATCAATGGTTTTCCAGGACTCAGTGGAGAAAGAGTGAGTATTTCATAGAAGACTGTTGTTTTTAACACATATGTAGACAATCTGTCTGAAAAGTAAATTATAAAGGACAAATTCTGCCTGTAATTACACCAGCTGTAGTCTTAACAAATATCATCTGGATTCATCCATCATTGTGATTTTGGGTCAGCTATTTTTCTCATCAATTAGAAAAAATAATAGCCCTATAATTAAAGTCTATTTTGCTTAAAATATGAGCATGCTTTGAGAGATCTATGGCAAATTGTCATTTTCATTGTTCCCATTACTGTGGCCACAATTTCTGTAGTTTTCTTCCTACGTGCAGAAAGTTACTGCAGATGTGGTTGAGATGTATGGTTATCTTGAATATCACAAAGAAAAAGAGAAGGAAACTGCTAAATATACCAGTTCAATCTCTGTCTTCATGGAAACACACCTAAATATTTAGAATAGCATTTTCTCAGCTAGAGAAGAGCTCATACTTTCTGTTTAGTATCAGAAAAAGAGTTCTTCAGTCAGAATTAGAAATCACTTCCATGAGCGTTCAAATAGCTGTGGAATTCATGACTTCTCCATGTTTCTCCATCCTTAGTCATTCAATGATTTGTCCTGCCACTAAGGCATAATAATAATAACATGAAACACATAGGGCAGAAAAGTAGATGATGTATGGATAATACCCTGGTGGTGTGAAAGGGAGTATGTGATTGGTAATAGGTACATAGAGAGGCTGATGTAAAACCCAATAAAGCCCAATGCTTGGCTTTAACTTAGGTTCATGCTCAGTCAGAAATGCTCCGTGCTTTCCCCTTAGTGAGGGAGAATCTTAGCAACAATTTTAGCAGAAGGTGCGTTGGTTTGGATAGAGTATCACTGTGGGGGCACAGCCTACTTAATGTGCAGTTCACAACGACCTTTTTTGTGTGTGTTGATTTTGGAGTGATTTGATTGTTAAGAAAGAAAGAAGTGTGGTTTACCAAGTCCTGCATGCACACAGATGAGGTGACAGTGAGTTAGGAAGCTGCTGCCTTCACTTGTAGACCACCAGCTCCACCTAGTGTAAAGAGATTTTACACCTGGTACTCCAGAGGCTCTTTTCCTGGTGGTGTGATATATTATGCAGAGCTCTCTGAAGTGTGCAGTCCACTTTGAGGCATCTTGCTGAGAACTGTGTTACTTGTGGTGCTTCAGAACTGCCTAAGTGACTTACAGAGCTAGTTATTAATATTCAGGTTGTGTGTAGGAGTTGTACCTGCTGTGAAACTCAAGAGATACTGAATTTTTGAAAAAGCTGGCTAATAATCTAACTAACTGGTGTCAATTAGACAGATCTACTGGTTTCAGTGAAGCTGTGTTAACTGATAGAAGGAGATGATCTGGCCACTGTTTTCTACTAAAAGCTCACCTTTTTGACACTAGAGTACAGATGAATATTTCCTATAGAAAACAAAAGTTGTCAAAGAGTAAACACACAGAAAACACAGCGTAAAACACACAGAAGATATCATCTCTTCTGTATGAGCATCACTGAAATCTACACTTTGGTCTGTGCACCCCTCGCAGCTGTAAAGTAAAGCTCTCGTGATAGGATATACTGTGTTTTACTACTTGTGTTTTCATCCACATGCTTTGGGTTTCAAACCTTTTAAGATAATGAAGGGGGAAAGACCTTAAATATTATAATATTTGCTGGGGTAGAGATGGAAAACTTTCTCTGGGATATGGCATGTCTAGGGGTGGGAGAGTTGGATGAAGGTATCTGCAGGGCTAGTCCTGAGTTGTTCTCATTCAGCCAGGGAACTCATCTTTAGCCAAACAGGCTCTAGACTCCTGGCAAAAAGCAAGAAGGACCTGTGCACTTCAGTGCAATTTCACTGCTTGCTGTTTGCATTCCAGTGTCCACTTGTAGTGATTCAGACTCATTTAGTCCTCTTGAGGCAGGTTGGTGTGTTCTGGATGCCTGGCCCATGTGTCTGAGAGTCAGCTGGCTCGGAGGAAATCCCCTTTCTCTTCCACTATCCTGCAGCCTCCATGGGATGGTGTGAGTGTAGGTGCTCCTTCCATCTGCACCACTGCCAGGGATAAGAGAACCTGAGCCACAGCAGCTCCCTCTGGCCTTTAACAAGAGTTAGGCTTAGGCCAACAGATGGAGCATCAGAACATGAGGAGGCTCAATTGTGTTATCCAGGTTACACCCCCGAGAGGAAAAACTGCTCAGCTCAGTTGCATAGTTTTCACACTAACATCAGAGGAATCCAGCTGCTACAGACCAAATAATTTTATTCTCTCTCTGATAAAGTCAATCATTTTTATGTGTTTTACAGGGTTTTCCAGGATTTGATGGTCCACCAGGTGGCTATGGTCCTAGGGGAAGCAAGGTACTGCTTCACTTTCATTTGCTAGAAGCAATAAGCCCAATGTAATTCTGATTTTTTTATCTTTTCTGCCATGTAATAACAATTGTGTGCCATCATTGCAGAGCCACTTACCTGGTTTATTAACTTGAAATCTCTTGAGATTTCTTAAAAGTCACATCAGTGCTTCTGAAAGTTTGTTTCTTTGTGCTTCTTGGGCATACCTTTCCATGTTAAAAGAAGTCCTCTAGAATAACTTGCTTAGATGTGACACTTCAATTTCTGTTAACAGGGGGAGTCAGGCGAGATGGGTCCTCCTGGACCAATCTCCTATTTTCCTTCCGGTGTCCCGAGGAAAGGTATGTCTGCTTTGCTTGGCTTGCTTATTGTAGCTGCACTCTACTACCTTCTACAGAGATCAAAAGCAAGAAATTCTAAGAATTCAACTCTTCAAAAAACTGTGGCTTGCTCAACTGTTCCAGAAGGTATAACTGCCTTCTCAGAAAGTGCCCTTTTTGCAGGCAGGTGGCTTCATTGTCCCTCCTACTTAAGCTGGATTGCTATCCAAAAGCCATCCTTGCATTCCTGTGTCCACAGAGAAGAAGCAAGCAAAGAAGTGTGTGACTTTGTTGTCCAGTGAAAGGAAGGGGAGAGTCTTTCTTCTGCATCCTGTTTCAGACACTCTGGATAAAGTGCAGCAATGGCAGCACAGCAGAGACCATTCTTATAATCTAATATTTAGAAAGGAAAATATTAAAAAAAAAAGCCTTGAGGAATACAAGAGGATTTTTTTTCTTTTTTTAAATTGGCAAGTTTCCTTTGTGATCTGTTCACCAGACTTGTAGCACCCACTATCAGCTGTCCTGCAAAGCTGTGCTGGCTCTGGCTGTCCAGACTAGAAACACATAAAAGGTGATACCAGTTTGCCAAGGTGAAAACTATTCCAGGGAAGGCGCCAGCAAACAGCAAAGATAATCACATGCCATTGCCCCAGCCTGTGTCCTCATACTGTTGAGTTTAGTAGTCTTGTTGAAAGCCAGAGAATGAATGGTCCCCTTCCTCCCAGAAGAAGGGGCAAGAGGCCCAAAACATTGTTCAAATAACCTTGAATTCCCTGCCAGGCTTTTAGGAGCTGGAGAGACTGTGCAGAGAGAAGACAAAGCAGGTAGGGAGCTGGAAACATATGTGCCCTCTAGTATCACTGACCTTTGACAAGAGCATGATACTTTCTGCAGTCAATAGCTTGGCCCAGGCAGATGCTTTTGGTGTTGGGGAGCAGAAGAAAGCTCACACATCTGTTATAATGGCAACTTCTTGTAGGAAAAGCAGAGGCTTTCCTTGGAAAGCTGTTCTTCTGTGCTTCCCAAGAGCAATGTAGCTCTAGCAGCATATTAGTAAGAGCTGAGGGATAGTCTCCTTCTTCCTAGGTTGGTGGTTCCACACCATTCCTATCACAGGCTATGCTCAGCAACCAGCTATTGGTGCTTATAAGAACTCTCTCAGATAGAGATTTTTATTCAGACTGAGGCAGCATGAGGTAACAGGTTTTGTATTTCTACAGCTACTTTTAAGAAACTATTGTAAATTCAAATATTCTGAAACCCTTAAAGTTCCTGAATTTTAACCTCTTAAGAATTTAGCATTCTGCAGTGTATCACAAGTCAGCATTTTTAGGTCACAGACAGCATCACACTAATGTGTTTTGTGGAACTGGGGATGTGTTTCAGGTACGAGAGGTGATCCTGGCTATCCTGGTGTTTCTGGACTGCAAGGAGACCCAGGAGAACAGGGAGATCGTGGCCTGCCTGGTCTTCCTGGATTTTCTGATGGTAATACAGCAACAAATATTCCAACAGCTTAATTCTGTAGTGCGTGTTAACTGATACAGGGTCAGGGTGGAGGGACTATGTGTGCAGACTGTAGAATATGCAGTGCAGGGTAGTGGGCAACTGACTGCACAGACAAAAACAGAGGGGAGCATTTTCCTTAGGCCTCAGTGGGGCCCTGGAAAAACAACTGAAGTAGAGATGATGTCAGAGTCTAGCTTCAGTAATTGCTATTGATTTGCTTAAGTGAAAAGTGTGGTTACCATTTTTTCTCCATATTAAATGTCTCCGGTTTTCCTTGCATGCTAGATGTAGTTGTGTAAATTTTCCCTTCTGCTCCATTACAGCACTTTGAGCAGCCTTGTTAAGGACTTGTTTTGAACGTCTTCCCTGGTTCTGTTTCAGAGGATGGGGACAAGCCAGGCTTACCTGGAGAAATGGGGCCAAAAGGTGAAAAAGGTGAATTGGGATCTCCTGCATATCAGGCAGGCCCCCCTGGCTTCCCGGGCAAGCACGGAGAACCAGGACTCCGTGGGCCACCTGGTGCTGCTGGAGCCCCTGGTAAGGACATGAGGAGAGAGCAGGAGAACTCACAGGAACATTACTGCTGGTTTTAAAGACAGCTGTTGGCAAGGCAAAGTGAGGAAGTAGATTGAGGGAATGAAATGAGTGGCAAGGAGGACACACAGGGGAGAAATAGTGTATGCTCATCAATGAAGGAGAGGTTTGCATGCATTTGAGACACTCCTGGCAACATTTGAAAGAGAAGGACTGGTTTGGGTTAGGGGAGGGATATGAGTGTCAAGGAGTGTCTGAGAGAGATGGATTTCTTAGTCTGGAGAAGAGAAAGCTGAGGAGAATCTTACTGCTGTCTTCCTCTACCTCTCAGGAGGTCATAGGGAAAATGGAACCAGATGCTTCACTAAAAAGCACAGAAATAGGGCAAGAAGCAAGGGTCACAAGCTGCAACAAAGGAAGTTCTTCTTGGATATTGAGAAAACCCTTTTCACCATGAGGGTTGTCAGACAGTGGAACAGGTTGCCCAGAGAGGTTGTAGACTCTCCATCTTCACAGATAGTCAACACTCAGCTGGACAAGACCAGCAACTTGCTGTAACTTTGAGGATGGCCCTGCTTTGAGCAGAGGGCTGAACCAGGTGCCCTCCAGAGGCCACTTCTGACTGAGATGATGTTGTGCCTCTGTGAAAAGCACCACACAGCAGGAACAGAGAAAAGCATGTGCAGGAGGGGATCCAGAGCAGGCACTCAGTGGTACTGCGAAGTAGATTGTGCTGAGAGAGAGGAGCAAAGGAATTCAGGGTGAGAGGGAACAAAGAATGGCAAGGATCATCTGCCAGAGCAGATGGAAGTCACTGAGAATGGGTGTGGGAAGCTGTGAGAAGGGGGAGAGAGGAAGAAGAGGTAGATAACAACAGGCTGAGTTAGTGAATCACTTTAGGGGAAGCAGAAAAGGATAGGGGAGGAAAGAAAGAAAAGTACATCTGTAGTAGATTAATTTTACATTTTTATTTGCATAAACTTTCTAGGTGGTCTTTTTGGATTAAAAGGACAGGAGGGGATACCAGGTGGATTGGGCGTGCAAGGTTTCCCTGGGCCAAGAGGACAAAAAGGACCTAAAGGTAAGTTATAACAGATAACTCAATAGATGATCTGCTGTTACGCACTGTGTGTAAAGCTCCTGTTGTATTCAGTCTGAGTTTATTGAACTATGACATGCTTAGGGACCAATAAACTTGATCTAGGGCTTACACAATCAGGAAACATTGTGTTAGTTTCCTGAACAACATAAAAAAACCTACATAATTTTCTGAAGTATTTGAGAAACTACTCAAGTATTCTTATAAAATGGATACAGCTGCAGATTTATTTGCTGTGCCAGAGCATTCTTTATTCTCTTCCCAATCCTTTCCTTAGGCGAAGAAGGTGATTGCAGTAGATGTCTTCTGGGTGAAGAAATGAGAAGGGGCTCTGCTGGACCCCCTGGCCCTCCTGGCTTTCCAGGATCCCCTGGCCAGCCTGGCAGGAAAGGAGAACCTGGAGATCAAGGACCACATGGTATTCCTGGGTACCCTGGAGCAAAAGTGAGATGCTTGTTTCTTTATTGCATAGTTTTATATGCCTACTAAAAAAAAACAACAACAAAACTAAACCCAAGCAATTCTCTGTGGAAAAAAGATGGAAAGTACAATTTCTTTCTTCCTGTGCCACTTCTGTAGCTTTCAGATTGCTGTCTACAAACTACTGAAAGCCAAAAAATGCTAGGATGGAGGTGAATGTTTTGGGAAGAGCAAAAGATTTCCACATAATCTGAAGTCCACTTGATTTCCATGCTGCCAAGGAGTTGCTTACAATATCTTTTTTAGTGGCTAGCACTGAATAATCTACCATATTTTCTCTAATGCAGTTCTACAGCTGCAGTCATCTGCAGGACTCTAGCTTTTGGAAGCCACAGCTCTCCCAATGCCATCCTCAGGCAGAAGCTCCCCTTCCATGCCACATAGACCTTGGTGCTAGTTACAGCACATTAATAAAGTTTCAGATACAAAAAGTGGGATTACTGAAGAGAAAATCATTCACAGAAAGTAACAGGAAAGCAGTAAATTTAAGGAGACTTTTGTTTATTTATTTATTAAGCAAGACAGTGGAAATGCAAATCATGAGATTTCTTTTTTAAGTGTTTCTGTTTTTTTTTTTCTCTTTCTTTTTTTTTTTCAATGCATGTAACACCAGGGATTTTTGGGTCCAGCTGGATTTCCTGGACCAAAAGGAGAAAAGGGAGATTCTTTACACATAACTACTAAAGGTAAAACTTCATATCAGATGTATTTTGCTATTATTTATACCTTTGATCATAGATTGGTCTCACAATGCAAGGTCTTCTTTAGGCACAAAAGGAACCCAAGGAGATCCTGGGCTGCCTGGTATCAGAGGACAAGATGGTTTCCCAGGCAGAGATGGATTTGATGGTTTACCAGGACCACCTGGCCTTCCAGTAAGTAGCAAAATCAGCTAAATAATTTCACCACACTTGCTTGCTAATGCATGTAATTCTGCAGGGTTGTGATCACCAAGCTGTCTTCTCTCCCAGAGAGAATGGCCGTACATGGGCCAACATTTTTAGGGGAATGCTCCTTCAAAGATTGCTTCTCTTGTGCCTTTTCTGCCACAGGGTCTAAACTAAAGTCAGATTATTTCATATGTATTTTATTTACAGTGTTGATTTAAAGAGCTGGGATGCAACACCTGAGAAATTACTGCCTATAAGATGTTACTCATGAGAGTAGTTCAACTGTTTGAGCTTTGTTTGTGTCTCAGCAAAGTCAGGAGTGACCACCTCTGTTCACTTCCCACAGGGTGATGCTATCAGAGGTTTCCCCGGTGATCCTGGTTATCCTGGTGAATTAGGCCCAAAGGGATTTCCAGGAGAAGCAGGCCTCTCAGGTGAAGGATTTCCTGGTCCAAAAGGCTACCGGGGTCCTCCAGGTGACCGTGGACAAGATGGAAACCCAGGACCTCCAGGTCTGCCTGGTGTGCCAGGAGAGCCTGGCCAACTAGGTAAGAGACATCATTCTGTCTTACATCAAAGCCATGGGAGATCACTTCTGATTTTTGTGTGCAGCATATGTACAGCTCACTGTTGAACAGGCAGCATTTGGTGGAGGCTTATGTGGATAAAAAGGGATTGCTTGTATTAATTGTTCAGAATCTTAGAAGGAGATACCTGAGAAGTCCGAGTAGTTTCATGTCAGATATTGAAACAGGTATTCATTGATGCTATTTCAATGCATGCTGTTACTACCAGCAAGTAACATCTTCCAGGTTTAAGCAGTTGGAGGCAATGGAGTTATGTCCTGCCATTGGAATAGTCACAGGTGCTTTTCTCTGGTCTTCCCCATCCAGCACAATCTTCTCATTGACCAGAGAAAAGCATGTATCCATCCTTCAGAGCTCTTCATGGTATCCCTGCAGCTTTCCAGCATAAGAATGCCAGGACTACATTCACAGGAGCTCAGAGTTTTATTGCTCAACTTCAAGATGCCTGGCAGAGTATTCAAGCCAGAGCAGGCACCTGCCAAGCCTACATAGTGCATAGGACACATGGCCTACATAGCCTTCCAGCTCTGACAGGGTTAGGTTTCAGGCCTGAATCTAACTGATATACAGATAGAGAGTTCCAGTATGCTACAGTAAATAGTTTGTGTTATGTATACATAATACATAAGAGAATACATTATCTGATGTTATAATAGACATTTTGGTTAGAATTGGGAGCATTTCACAATTTTTCTCTATTAAATAATAACTGTCTTGTCCCATTCTTTGCTCCTAGACTGTGGGCAGGTCATTGAAGACTTTTCAAGAGGAGATGGAACTGAGCCATGGTCAGGTACCATACATGCAAATGGCTTAAATATATTTTAATATTTATATGATGCTCTTCTGGCTTGATACTTGCTTTCTGATGACTGCTTTGGATGCTCTTGGTTGTAAACTTTTCAAGTCACAAATAACAATGTATATATTACATATAGCTCTAAAGTGATTCTATCAAACTGAACATATTCTAAAATTATTGTTGTTTTAACTCTGCAATTCAGAGATTCTTTAGTTCATTGCTCCTTAGCGTTTATTGTGACAAAATAATGATTACCATGCAATCTGTAACAGTTCCAGAAATTAGATGCCTATGAAAAATCTAACAACTTCTTTTAAAGAAGAACTTTGAGTGAAGATTTCCAGTGCAATTTGACATAGAAACAAAAAAACCCCCACCTTTATTTGAACAAAAAATTGACTTGATTGCCTCAGAGATATAAATTATCCTCAGGGATACAAAGTGTCTCTTTTAGTCTGATAAATACAGTGATCTCTAAGGTTAGACTAGCCTTGCCATGTCAGTCTAACTGGAGTAGTAACCATAGCCCCTGGAAAACAGGCAGAAGAGCAGCTCTTGGAGTGGAACTCAGCTTTTTGTTGTTTAAATTGGGGTTTTGCCTGTTAATTTTGTTCACCTGCTTTAATGATGTTGTCTCAGCTGCAGGTGCAGAGCTGATGAGAGGCAGCACATGAATGGGTGAAGTGTAACTAACCCTTTTTGTTTGCAGGAGCAGGCTGTGTGAGGCCCCCACAGGGATCCCAAGGCAAGCCAGGACTGCCAGGAGCCACAGGTACCATTTTGCCTTCACCTTTATTTCACACATATATGATATTTTAAAGGAGATTTTTACCAGATCTAGTAAAGTTGAGCCTTAGTAGGCAGTGAATTTTAGAAATGGCAATGGAGGGCAGCATTAACTTGAAGCTGGCAGAGATTTCTAAGCAACATGCAGCCCAGCTGCCTGTGCTGTTCCTCAGCTAATTTTGCTTTTGCTATGAGTGTCAGCCATGAAACAGAAGACAGAAAGGACAGCCCATTTGCTATTATCCTCATGAAAGTAAGTGAGAATATACAGAGAATGTCTACAAATTTGCTGTTCAAGACTATAGTGAGACCTTTCAGAGCTGACTGGGCACCACTCAAGGAAAATCCTGTCCTCTGAGAGCAAGGTGATAAAAGGTTGAAGCAGAGGACCAAGGTAGATTCTTTGCCTTCAGCAATTGTGAGCCTAAACTCTCACCAAGTCTCAGCATGGCTTGCTGTAATGGGCCAGGCTGTCTGATGCAATGCAGTTGTGCTGTGTGTAGCTAGCATGCCTTCCTTGCAGAGCTAGTCCATCCTAGCTCAGAGGGACCATCTGGTGATCCTGGGGCTTCCTAGCACTGAGGCTTCCCCACCTGTTTCCAAAAGGGAGAGGAAGAGGAGGCAGGGACAGTCTGATGTCTGTGTGAACTGGAATTGAAACACAGACAAGGTGTGCTGAGTGGTCATAAAGATTGACCTTGAAGAGAGAATCTCTGACTAGCACTGGTAGTTTCTATAAGCTTGTGTACTCCCAGCCTAAGCAATAAAGCTGTTTTTCAGTAAATCCTTCTCATTGCCAGCTGCTAAAGGTACTGACAAAAACCATAAGTGGGTCCTTCAGAGACTGGGAAATGTAATATTCTTGCTGCAGCTGTTCCTGTGCCCCTGCTGTGCTTTAGCCGGGGTCAGCGATTTGGACTATAAATTTTAAGCTCAAACTTCTCCCCCATCCCCTCTTCAGCACAAGGCTTATTATGGCATGCATGGATTAATGGATTGATTTATCACAGGCTAATGGATCTTAAAAAGGAACATTTGATCTCTATTGAAAGATGATGTCTTATCTCTGACCTATGTTTCCTTAGTCTTAATTTGTTGTTAGGATCAATGGTTCTGAAGGTTTTCTTTGCCATCTTTGTAATATTTTCTGAGTATGATGAGTTGTTTATTCTTTCATTCATTCATATAAGCTTGAAAGTTTTTTTTTTCAGCAAATACAGTCAGGTTTAACTCTTAGTTGTAAGACTGCTGTAACACAAGTGACACTGGTTTTGTGTGCTTTATGTTTTGTGCTTTTGATGTAGCTCTCCAACAAATCTTTCTCAGTCTATGTCAGCTTATATATTTTAGTAATTTTAAGATTTGTTTTGCATCTTTTTCCTCCAAAAACTGGAAGAGGTCACTTGCTGAACTTCTTGTGCAGAACTCTGTTCAAAGATGCCTTTCAACCTAAAGCAGTTCTGGAGCTGGAAACCTGGGAGGACCAGGACACCTTTTACAACTCTCTCAGTTTCTTGTTGCTGCAGCTATGTCAGTCTAGTTTACTGGAGCATCATTCCCACCCACGTTCCCTGAATTGACACAAAAGCACCAACACCTCCTTTACACTATTTTCACTGTCTGCTTAGAGTGATGTGGTTTTGTCCACAAGATTTCACTCCCTCTCTTCAGCCAGGATGGAGCTCTGCTGTAGATAATCAGTTTTTCAGTCTCCTAGGTGCTGAGGGCACCCAATATGATAAGCAAGGAATCATTGTTACAGCCTCACACTCTCATGTCCATATGTTCCTTTGAAATTCTGGCAATACACACTGCCCACCTTAAGTTACGTCCTAGTCATTCAGTGGTCTAGAGACCTGCATGATAGCTGTTGAATAAAATAATCAAGTCATTTTCTGTTTCAAACATACAGCTAAAGGGCTTGCAAACCAAACACTGGTCTAAAATAAAAACTTGTTCATGCTGCTATTTGGCACAACATGTTAACACCAGCTAACATAGCATAATGACTTACTGAAAGATGTGGTAAGCACTGGTTGCATTCTCTAGCTGCTGCCTTCTTTCACTCATATGGCTTTTAATTAGTGCAATACTAAACAGAATGAATCAAAGTTATTAGAGATGGGAAACAAGACCAGGATACTCTTTGGGTAAGAGGCACATTAGAATTTTACATTGAGTCCTGAAAGCCTTGGATTTTTCCTTTTAATTGCTTTCTGAGGAGTTATTGTTCATATAAGGGAGAGAACAATAGTCCTGGGAAAATGCTATTCACACTGCCTTGGCTGTTTATGTGCACCTTATGTGTGGTCTTTTTACAGGTTTCTTTGTCCCCATCACAAACAACAGCTAAAAGTACTAAAAATCATAGTTAAATAATGGACATTCAGAAAACTAACATGGAAAAACATCTCAAAATTGAAATACTATTTTCTTTGGTTTGTCATAGTTAGAGGTGGAGAGAAACTTGCTTTCAGTGCAAAAAACAAATGAATTGCAATTCATGGTGATGCTAAGCAACAACACTTCAAATGTTAAAGCATGTTGTTGACCTTCAAGCCTGAGCTGAGAACTTGGAGGGTTTGAGGAGCTGAGGGAGGTAGGGAAACAAAGCATTCCACAGGAATTGTTTTCAAAGAACTTTAACAAAACATCTTATCTTGGAATAATGAGATTTATGTGATAAAACTATTGCATGAAAATAGTAACTAATATCATTTTATAAACTTAACAAAAGAATCCTATGAAATGCTTGCAGGTTTTGAGATGTTAAAAAACAGTAATGTTTGCCCTTACCCAGGTGTCAAATACTACATCACAAGGAAGTGAGGTCTTGTTTCACCCATCAGGGATACCTCAGCACAAACCTGAGTTCAGTGCCAGAAGAACACTTTTTCAAGGCTCAGCCCTTCTTTTAGTACTGAAGCTCTAGACCTGTACTGCTAAAAATATAGAAGGAGGGCTAGTTAATTTGTATTCAGTTTCTAAAGATGATTAGATCTAACCTTTAGCCTTACATTTCTGTTTCATGGTTATCTAAACCACTCTCCTCTTGTTCTGTGATCAGTTTGTTCCTCCTACAGCCTCTCGTCTGTGCCCATTTCTGTTGAGCATTGTTCTTTGACTTTGCCTTTTGACCTTAAGCTAAAAGCCTGAATTTACAAAAATATTAACATCTCCAAAGGTCTGTGAAACTAATGATTTTCACCCTAGTAGTCTCCATGTCATCAGTCTATAAATTGGGTTAATCCATGTTTGCAAGAACACTTAGACTAGATTCTTGGCCAATGTCTTGGGATCTGGAATACTACTGAAGAACTACAGTATGGGCTCATTATATTTAAAAAACAAGTTTTATCTTTGCACTCAGAAACACATCCATGATGAGATTTACCACTACTTTCACTTAAATTATATGCATATTTCTGTTTTGTTTGTTCAGATCACCCTTTCTTTTACATCATTTAGGTGCAAAAGGGGCAAGAGGATTCCCAGGTGATCCGGGTCCTGTGGGATTCCCAGGGCTAAATGGTACACGAGGTGATCCAGGTCGGGAAGGATTGCCAGGTCCTCCAGGTATCTTGACATAATTAGCCATTCTTTATGTACTTTTGACCTTTTCTCTACAGTTACTGGAACACAGTAACTTGATTTCAAATGTGTTTTCACATATGTTTCCTTCCACATTCAGAGAGTAAACTATTACACAAAAGTGCTACTTTTCAAATCCAAAAGGATTTCCTGCAACTTTTATAATGATGGAAAATAACATGGACACTAACCTTTTACAGTCTGCTTGATAGTGCAAAGTTGTAAACATGACAGTAAAAATTCTTTAACACATAGAAATAGGGAAATTCAATAACAAGCTATTTCAGATTCCAAATGGAATATACTCAGAGTGATGATGCAGAGAGGAAGGAAATACTAGTATTAGTATATCTATTTAACTCTTTCCAGCATTAGTTTAAATTATACTAGATACATCAAAGGGAGTACTAACTCCTCACCTTGCCCATAGGGAGCTAGCTATGATTCCAAACTGTATTTGCAAGTGTTCAGTGCCTGAACACATTTTATGATTCATATGTTATGCTAGAATGTAGGAGGTACAGATTAAATCCCACTGCCTGTGTATCTCTCTAGAGATTCCAGGATGTCTAAGACATGTCAATTAATTACATGTACAGTTGGTCTGTTCATATATAGTAAGTCAGATGAGCCTAAAATAGTGCCACTACACACATATATAAGCTGCAGTGAGTGTGTTCACAGATCATCAGTCAGCCCAGCAAGAGTTACTGCCAGGAGCTAACGCTTCTCTGTGGCTGACCACTTTAATTTGGTCAGAGAAACAGGTGCTGAGTTTTTTTTCTCTAGCACTGTTCAGAAGTCATTGATGCAACTTAATTCAGGGGCTCTTTAGAAATTCTCTCCATCTGTCTGTTTTCCAAATCCTAAATCCTCACAGATACTGAAGAACTGCAAACTTTCCCAAATCTAGTGCCATAGTGCTGCTTCATCCTAAGGCAGCATGTGACCTGAAATTATTCTCTAGGTTCATCTACAGCATCTGTAGCAGAAAAAGAGAAAGCAAAAGAAGAGCTGATGTATGTTCTGGTCAACAGGCAAGGGATGCATCATAAAACATGGCTCTGTGAAGTGTGGGGTGGGACTACAAACCTGTATTTCCCCTGCTAAGCTCTGCAGTGCTCTTAATGCTAAATTAGAGCTCCTATACCATTTGGCTTCCAGGCCACAGGGTGATCAGCACTCAGACCAATTTTCTGCAGTCTTCCATACTGTCTTTCACCAGTGCTTGGAGTTAACTTCCAGTCCATGACCAGCCACAAGAAGCCTTTACCCTGTCATTTGTAGTAATGAGGGCTTGTGCCCGTCCAGTCATTCACCTACTGGGAATAGGAGGAGCACAGGGGTGGTGGCACTCCTTCATCCTTGAAGAAGCCCCTTGAGATGTGTGGGGAACAGCAGTGACCCATGTGAGTGACTCCCACAGGGCTTCCCAGGTTACCAATATGCATTCACTCCTCTCTTATTTTTTCCAGTGTCCCTCCCTTGAACTCCTGCTGCATATCAAGCCATTTTTTTGTGTATGTGAACTGTTTTTTTGCCTTACAAAAAAAGACATTGACAAAATCACAGAATGTTAGGGGTTGGAAGGGACCTCTGGACATCATCTGGTCCACCCCTTGCCAGAGCAGGTTCACCTAGAGCAGGTTGCCCAGGATGCTGCAATAGCTGTGTCAGAAAAGTTGTATAGAAGTAACTATGCTTGGAGCTGTGGATTTTTTATCAGCCAGGTACTAGATATTCTGAGGGCTCACCTGTAAGTTCTGCTGATTTCCATGCTTGGTCAAATGTTCTTATACATGCTATGTGGTTTAAGAGCATTCTATAATGCTTTGTTTCATTCTACAGGTTTCTAGGGGAAATAACAATATGCAATAAAAACAATATAAAAGGCATTATAATGGTGTATCTAGGATTTGAAGTTCAGCATTGATAGTGAACCCTGTGATACCTAGTTCCTCTTTTATTTACAGGTTTCACTGGGCCCAGAGGAGACAGGGGCCCCAGTGGTCTACCTGGACTGCAGGGACACCCAGGCCTTACAGGAAAACCCGGTGTTCCAGGAGCAGAAGGGCTGAAGGGCTTTCCTGGTGATGTTTTGGGAGCCCCAGCAGGTTCCCGAGGTGATGCTGGGCTCCCTGGCTTCCCAGGGTTGAAAGGCCTGCCAGGAGATCAAGGAGTACCAGGAATTAGAGGTAACAGCTACTTCAATGAAATAAAATGTTTGAGCAAGACTGTGATACAAATGTAACCAAATTATAGAGATGTGAGGATAGTAAGAGACTGTGTTAGGAGGCATTGGAGGTATTGATGACCCTAGCATCATCTCCCATCCCTTCCCCATCAACCTTAACTGTTAACCCATATGCCTGGCTCCTCCAAACACCTTCTGAAGATCCACTGCTTATGACCAGCACTCCTTCACATTGCACTGCATGAAATGAGCCACAGTAGGATACTAGAGAAACAGATTTTGCTCATCTGTTGTGTTGAGATGTACTGTTAATTATTTTCACTGTAATTAAGGGAATGGTGATGTAGTTGTTATCCTGACTTTTCATTTACATACTGCATAATACTGAGGTTGTTTCCCATCCCAGAAGAAGCTCCATGGCTTTACAGAATAGCACATTGCACTAGTGCAGGATTTTGTATATTTTATCTAAGAGGACACTGTATTTAGTAAAAGTTAATAAGCCATTTTACCTGGACAGTTTTGGGGCACTTGGGAGCAAGAAAAAGCCTACAGTAGATACTTAACCATAGCTTTAGGGTGTTGACTTTATTTCATTGTTTCACAGAGCTTAAAAAAACATACTAAACTCCCTGTAGAAAGAAAAGGAAAAAAAAAGAGAAAAACATAGTTTCTTTGCCGATCTGACTTTGTTACTCTGAATTCTGTGAGGGATTTTAAAAAGCACAGGTGGGAATTAAGCATCCTATGATACACAGTTTCAGTAGCTTTTGGACACAAATTTAGTAGTGCTGATTACCTCCTTGCTCTGTCATAGAAGTGAGAAAGGTGTAGTAATTCTGTGTGACTACCTCAAAGCAAGGAAGTGTATCACAGGAACCTGTTCTGGAGACTCTTCTCGTGATTTTCAGTACAAATAAAAACATAAAAGAAGACAAGACCATCATCTTACATGAGTTATCTGAAGTAAGGAGTGAAGGAAAGGGGTGAAGGCAGCTTTGTGGTACTTGGCAAGTTTGCAAAAAGGCAGAAAACATCACTGCCACCTCTGAAAAGGGGAAGAAATTCAAGGTAAAACATGGATTGAAAAAGAAAAAAGAAAGTGTTCCTTTGTCCCTTCTTTCTAAGCATTTCTGTAGAACTAAGTTTTCAGTAATGACAAAATATAAGTACAGGGAAAGGAAACAGCATTACTGGTTTGTCTGTTCTTGATTTATTTTACAGTTCTGACAGAATGGCTCTAAAAAAAAAGCTTGTGAACTTCTGTATAAGGGTTTTGGGTTGTTTTTTCTTTGTAGTATAATATGAAGTAGCTACTGTTCCTTTATATCACCTATGGCACTTAAACTACTAGCTCCTCAGAACAGAGAGCCAAAGTTTTATCATGTTATTGAGAAAACTCACCTTAGGTGACCTCAGTTATAAAACACACTTAACTACAGTCAAGGATATGGACCTGCACTGATGTAAAACCTGAATAAAGAGAAGCAGATCTACCTGACTTGGATTTCAAGTGCCATGTACTTTTGAGGTCTTGTATGCTGCTGCTTCTCCAACCTGAATGCAAAGCAGTCAAGCAGTCTTGACACCCTCTTAGCTCTTCCATCATAGAGAGAGAAATTTTTACCCAGTGCACCAAGTCATGTAGAATCAGGGCCTTTTTGCTTAGGAATTTGTATTAATCTTATGACAATGTCTTGTAGTGACCTTACTTGAAAATTTCTGAACAAATAATACAAAACTAGAACCCACCATCTGCCTTTAAAGTTCCCATTCCTGCCTGTCATATTTTGGAAAAGATACAGAGTATTATTCCAGTGACCCAGTCAGCTGCTTGAATTGATTCTTACAAAGATGTGTGTGATAGAGAGATCAGGAATTATGGAGTTATTGGAGTTAAAAGTGGAAGAGACCTGCTGCATCTATATCCACCTGGTGCCAAATTGTTTCCATTCATCTGAAAGAGCCAGTCAGCCTTTCTGATGAAAATACTGACATCAGTACTGGTAATGTCAATTATTCTAAAACTAATGAGCAGTCTTTCAATTTGTTTTTCCTATTCCCACTGAATTTTCAAAGGAAAAATATACCCTGAGAGACTAGTGCAGGTGCAGAAGTGATAGGCAATGCTAAGCTCTCTAACACAAGGTTATGGTATTTCAGGAGCGGATGGTAGCCCAGGTTTGGCAGGAGCCAAAGGAGATCCAGGGCCACAAGGTCTCCCTGGTTTGATGGGGTTGCCAGGAACACCAGGAACGCGTGGATTCCCAGGACTACCAGGAAACCCTGGGCTAGCTGGCAGGCCTGGCCCTCAAGGAGCTGTTGGTGAGGAACTATTGCTGTCTCGTGCCGCTCCTTCTGCCAGTTCTCTGTGCCAGGGTAGCTGTATGGTTTCCACCATGGAAAATTAAGCTTGGGGTTGTGGCACATGCCATACTTTAGTTCCCAACAAGGAAAATGACAGTAATAGTGTAGACACTGTAATTTCAATTTGTGCTAGTATCACATTTGGAAGTAGGGGTGATGATGGTCCTCACTGGCAGAGCTGCCAATTTTCCATGTTACAGCCACCTACCAAGCCAAATCAGAGCTTGCTGGTGGCAGTCTGGGAGAAAGAAGCTACTGAATGGGAGTAGTCTTACAGAATTGTCAGGATTGGAAGGGACCTTAAAGATCATCTAGTTCCAACCCCCCTGCCATGGGCAGGGACACTTCTCCTAGATCAGGTTGCTCAGAGCCCCATCTAGCCTGGCCTTGAAAACTTCCAGGGATGAGGCTGCCACCACCTCTCTGGCAACCTGTGCCAGTGGCTCACCACCCTCATGGTGAGGGTCTACGCTCCTCAAGCTTATGTCCATTCCCCCTAGTCCTGTCACTGCCTGACATCCTAAAAAGCCCTTCCCCCAGCCCTCTTGTAGCCCCTGCAGATCCTGGAAGGCCACAAGAAGGTCTCCTCAGAGCCTTCTCTTCTCCAGACTGAATAATCCCAACTCTTTCAGCCTGCCCTCATAGGAGAGGTGCTCCAGCCCTGTGATCATCCTTGTGGCCCTTCTTATGGAAGAGGAGCTTAATTCCTAAATTAAAGAGGAAGTGAAGCTCCTGTTGGGATCAGGTACAGAACCAAGCTGATATTGAGGCTGGTTTGCATTGATGATATGCTTATTTCTGCAGCATATTTCTGCAATTCTTTACTGAAAAATAAATCAGCATGAAGCTGGTAGGATAGCAGTTTTCTGCCTTTTGAGATGCCTTGTATGAAATCAACATATATTTCCAAACTCTAATCTCGCTGTTCACATGGCAGGTCCACCTGGTGCTAGGGGAGAAGATGGTGAGCAAGGTTTTCCTGGCCCTGTGGGCATGAAAGGTCTGGCTGGTGACAAAGGTGAAACAGGTTACCCAGGCTTACAAGGCATACGTGGAGTGATTGGTGCTCCTGGCATAAGTGGAATGGATGGCTTTCCAGGAGACAGAGGTGAGCTCTGCACAGCTGCTTCAACACAAGTAATGTTGCTTAAGGCTGTTCTGTGTTGCTGGTTCACATTTACGTAATTTGCAGAAATCTGAATGATATAATGGTTCTCTTCTCTTTCTTTCTTTAAAGGCTCAAGAGGTTCACCTGGCATTGATGGTTTCAAAGGCATGACAGGCCTAAAAGGAAGACCAGGCATCAAGGGAATCAAAGGAGAATTTGGCCCATTAGGGCCTCCAGGGGAAAAAGGCTCCCAGGGCGCACGTGGCTTTAAAGGTATTTGCTTAGGAGTGGTACTAGTGTGTTTGCTTTTCACTTCTGCAGAACTATTTTACAAGGACACAAAGAAGACACATTTTTCATGTGGTAAATTTAGCTCAGACATTCCTCCACTTATTTCACACATGGGCCTCTGGCTGAGATTTTTGGCTCGGGGAAAGGTTACTTCTTCGTGAATCTTTACACGTTCAAGGTTGGAGGCAGACATCTCATCGTTCAGCCAAGCCCAGATAATGGCACCTCTGAGCATGTGCAGAGCTCAATAGAGCCTTTACCCAGAAGTGTTTAAGGCATTTGGGGGAAAAGATTCAGATTTTGCTCCAGTTGCATTGTAAAGGCACTGAAGTATTCAGAAAACTAGGCAATTGAGTAGTTAACAGAAACATATAATTTGGTATCCTCATCAGTGAAATGAAACCTGTAGCTCAGTCCTCTTTTCTTTGTATCCTGTTATCTTTAAATACACTCTTTACCACAAGGCCAAAATGTTCTTTCTAAGGACCCTGAGATAGGTACTAGAGAAAAACTATCTGCAATTCAAAGGTTGTAAAACAGTGCTCCCAGGAATTCTGGAGAGGTCTGAGCAGAAGGCGGGTCCAAAAACAGCCTCTGCAAAGAGAAGTGCAAATACACTTGTTGGTGCAGAAGTGTAAGACAGGGCATGGTCATAGGAGACAAGTCTGCATGGCTGGCCTGTCTCTGCATCCTACTAAGAACTAAGATGGTCATACAGTCTGTTTGGCTGCTTTCTTCAGGATATTATTTACTGATGTCACCAGTAGCCTTCAAAAACATGATCCCTAATTGCTCTGCTAGGGGATATATTATCTGTGACAGAGGAGTCTAGGTCCAGCTCCCCAGAATTGTATGTTCAAAAGTTTAACTCAGCTTTCGTGTTTTCTTGTGCTTGACTATTCTGCTGACATGTTGTATTGACACAGGTTACTTTTTATGCAAGTGGATATTTCACAGCTTGTTCAAGACTATCTATTAATCCCTTTTTGCTAAGTTAACTCCTCCATTCATTTTTTCCAGCACAGTGCCACTGACTAGCTTTTTGTAACATGGTTGGATTTTTCTGCCCTTTAGGTGACCGTGGGGATCAAGGTCCCCCAGGAGAACCCCCAAAGATCAAGCCCAGCATGATGATGGAAGTTAAAGGTGAAAAAGGAGATACTGGAGAAAGGGGCACAAAGGGATTCTTTGGCTTAAAAGGTCAGTGGTGACAGCGAAATGAAACAAGTGCATTCAGAACTATCGATCGGTGTCCCTTCTCAGCTACCATATTAAATATTCCCTGCTCATCCCCACCAGCAGAGTGTCTGCCAGTGAAAGCTGAGCTCCCAGCTGTGTTTGAGTGATGCCTGAGGAAAGCTTTGTGGGGTTACAGTGTGTGTGTGTGCTGCCTCTTTGTACTGGCACATCGTGGTGCCATGTTCCAAGAAGGCTGCTAGCAGGAAAACTGCTTACACACAAGCAACTGTGTGTCAGCCTTCCCAGCTTTAATAGTTTGTCTGGTTTATTTTCCTCCTTCCTCACCTGCAGGTAGCAAGGGAATGCCAGGCTTTCCTGGAAAGATAGGCACTCCAGGGGCCCCTGGGCATCCAAGCTATGTGGCTGGTGTAAAAGGGGACGTTGGTGCAAAAGGGCTGACAGGTCTGAAAGGATATCCTGGTCCAGCTGGCTCTCCTGGCATCAGAGGCTTCCCAGGCAGCACTGGAATCAGGGTGAGTTCATGCCCGTGAGGAAACAAGGATGTCCTTTTGGTGGCATTCAGCTTCTCTAAGGAATGGCTCTTTGGAAACTTGAAACTCTGCTGAAAAGCAACAGAGCAAAGATAAAAATGCAATAAAAATTGAAGAAACAGATCAAATATTTTTGCTTGACCCTTCCAATATTCACTTTCTCATTGGGAAACATCCCAATTTCATGCACCAGCTTTTTGCTGATGAGGACCCAGACAGTTCCTTCTAGGTCCTTGGTCCTGTTGCTGTAGCTGTTGGTAAAAATTATTCTCAAAGCTGAGCTTACTCTTCCCTTTCTCCAAGGACTGATGATACCATTGCTAAGAATTACTCATTGTCACTCATCTAATAGTAAAAAAAGACTCTTAAGAATCTCAACTCCTAGAGGGCAATTCACTGTGATTTACTTTGGCTGCAAAGTAAGTTGCACTGGAAGAAATAAACTCTTACTAAAGCCCTGACACTAGACTCACAGACATCACAGATTTAAGAGAGCCAAAAACTATGTTCCTTCCTCAGGTAGCTTTCCCTGTGGATTTCAATAGGACTTTCTCCTAACCAAGGACTGCAGGACTGTCATAGTTTAACCCCAGCTGCCAACTAAGCAACACACAGCTGTTCATTCTCGTGCATCCTGCACCAGCAGGATGGGGGGAAGAGAACTGAAAGGGTAAAAGTGAGAAAACTGATAGGTTGAGAGAAGAATGGTTTAATAATTGAAATCATCATCATCATGTAATGAAAAGGAAAATAACAAAGAAAGAGAAATAAAACAGGTGATGCAAATGAAAGCAATTGCTCACCACCAACTGATCAATGCACAGCAAGTGTCCAAGCAGTGGCCCCTGGCTAACCTTCACCCTAGTTTTTTGCTGCGTATGATGTCATGTGGTGTGGAACATCCCTTTGGTCAACTGGAGTCAGCTGTGTCCCCTCCCAGCTTCTTGTGCACCCCACAGTCTGCTCACTGGTGGGGTGAGAGCAGAAAAAGCCTTGACTCAGTGGAAGCACTGCTGAGCCAATAACTAAACCATCCCTGAATTAACAACACTGTTTCCAGAACAAAGCCAAATCACAGCCCATACCAGCTACTATGAAGAAAATTACTCTAACCCAACCAAAACCAGCACAAGGACACTCACTACCATACATGTTCTCAATTTCAGACTTAAGTCTTTGCAAACATAACTTGACTTATGGTTTTATGCTTATAAATTATATAAAGTACTACAGAAATGCAAAAATGGTAAATTTAACAGCCTTTTTTTTGTTGTTTAGTATTTTGGAACTGTGCTGCTTGGAAGGTTGAATAAATCCTCATCTTTAACTGATACTTATTTTCAATCACATGATAGGGAGAAAAGGGCATTCCAGGAATTTCAGGTCATTTTGGTACTCATGGCTCACAGGGTGAAGTAGGTGAGTGTTTTCTCTTATGTGAGTGCTGTTTGTAGTCAGTAACCATCAAATGCTCAGTGTTAAGTTCTGAAGAGTCTTTGTACAATCTTACAGAAAGATACTGTAGATGTGGGAGTCTATGAAAAGGTTAATATTGTTAATTTTATGCAATGTGTATTGTCCATGGATAAATCCATCCATGTCAGGGAGGGGTGAGTGTTACAGAGACCTTATGTTTTCCTTTCTTTAACTTACTCCTCTCCTATTCTAGAAAGATAGTAATTACTGAATTTTGCCTTGAAAGTTGCAATTCCTTTGAAACAACAGGAAATACTATTGAAATTAAAACCTTACCACTCATGTATTCATTTTTTGTTTGAAATAGGTGAGCAGGGAGCTACCATAGACTTACCAGGAATGCCAGGCCTTAAAGGAGAGGTTGGTGTGCCAGGCTTAACAGGTATTCATTTCACAGTTGCTCTGGATGTATTACTTTTCACATACCAAAGTCCACAGAGGAAGAGAAGAGGGAGCTTACTATGAGCTTTTGATGGCTGTTGAACCTGTGCTCTCATGACAGCTCTTGAAGAGGTTTATTGAAATTTTTTCTTGACATTTCTTTATTATGTGCTACAATTACCTCCTCAACTGAAAGTACAGTTATAGCAGTAAAGATCAATCCCATGCAACTCCACTAAACGTTTCTGTATATTTTGGAGGGAATTGATGACAAAAGGAGTAATATCAGGCCATGCTAAGGGAAGATAGGATAGCAGAGTCAGGTTGATTTTGGCTTGGATTGGTTAGGTAATGTATTAAAATTTCCCTGCACGTGCGGCAGAGTTGAATATCAGTATCATATTCCACATAATCTGGGGAGTACTTTTAAAAACAAATTTAATGATGGTTTGGCCAGCATGCTGTAGACAACTGTTCAGTCTCCCAGTTTATGCAAGCATCATGACTAGAAGAAGGTCTTCATGTGGCAAGACCAGGACCCATCCTCACATTCTGCATGTTAGCTTAGGGTCATAGAGAGATCATTAAAAGCATGTACTGGTTTTGTGGTTTTCCAGGTGCAAGAGGGACCCCAGGGCAAAGAGGTGAAGGTGGTGATCCTGGTTTCCCTGGCATCGAAGGTCTCAAGGGCACACAGGGTGTCCCTGGCTCTGTGGGACAGGAAGGTAAAATATCCTTTTTAGTGTTCCAAAGTATAAAACTGTTTGAGAAATAAAAAACCCTCTTTTCTCTCAAAAGAAAATCATTAAGCATGTTGATCATTCTGTAAGTTGGTAAAGAACAGTCAAAAGGATGTGGAACTTATGGTGGAACTTACTAAGAGGAAACGTCAAGTGCCTAACTGCTTCATACTAGTTTTAACTTTAGTTAGTTAGTGATCATGTGTCCAGTCAAAGTGTTATTCTGCTGGCATATTCAGGTATTCTAATGCTGTCTCAATACTACAAGGAGGTGAGCTTTTCAATGCTCTTCTGCCATAAATGAAGTCAGTATCCCTCACGACCCAGTTATTCTGGAGCCTTTGAGTCAGGCTTGTTGGCTAACTGTACAAGAGTCCTGGGGAACCAAAGTAAGGCTCAGCTCTGGCTGGATCATAACTCAGGGTTTAAGAACATGTCTTACTGCAGGAGAATGATGAAAGTGCTCTTTCAGAACAGTTGCTCCACATTCTTCATATAATTATAGGGCTTAGAAACTACAACCAAGACTGGAGCAGTTTTGGTAGGTGCCTCAGTGGGAAACAGTCCTTGTCCAGTCAGCTTTCCAGTCAGAAAGGGAAAACAGATGTGGCAGAAGGGGAAACTGAGGTGCACATGAATGAAACTACTTATTGTAACTGGCAATAGAAGTAAAATCAGCAATTTAATAGGAGGAGCACACTGTATTCCTCAGGTTGTCAGAAACCTGAAGTTTGTAATGAATTGTTCTCTTATACTTTGCTTCTCCTAATTTTGCTCTCTTTAGTTTTATTCTACTTGGATAAGTGGTGCAGTGTCAGTCACACAGTGACATTAGGAGGGGAAAGCATTCATTTTGCTGCCTGGAAGAGGGAAGGTGGCCCAAGTCCATGTTTTGGGCCCTTGGTTTTAGGGGCACTCCTGAGCAATGATTGATCGCTGTCGCGCAGGTTTGCCGGGACTGGTTGGCCCCCCAGGGCAGCAAGGAAGCTCTGGGACAGCTGGATTGCAAGGTGAAAAGGGAAACCCCGGCTGGCCTGGCTTACCAGGACAAACAGGTATTCCTACAGCTTCAGCTGTCCAGCCATTGTCTGTGTGAGTGCTTGCTCTTGTTCTTTTGGGTTGAGGAAGACGAAAGGAGGCTTTGTGCAGTGCAGAGTGGCATTTATTCCTCATAAAGTCCAGGTGCATTAACAAAGGCCCATGGGGCTGCTTCCTGATTTATGGCTTCTGAAGGACTGCTGTCTACTGATCTCACTTGAACTCCTGAGGACCTCCCTCAAACAGGAATGTAGTTTTCAGGAATCACATTAATTAGCCTTGACAGCTGGTAGGAAAAAAAAAACAACAAACACAAATATTTAAAATACAATATGAATACTATAATGTGGCATCAGACAGCACACAATATATTTGTCCTACATCATCACTAAAAACTGCAAACTGATCCAATGTCTGGTTTTAAGGATAAATGACTTGCAGCTTAGACAGAATTCTGCAATCAAAACACAGATGATAGCTTAAAATGAAGCTGCTTGAATCACAGGATACAGAATGTCATTGGCTGCCACCTAATTCCTTAATAGATTAAGTAGGCAGATTTTATTTTTTCCTACAGTACAGCCAGGAATTGCCCTGGATTTAGTAAGATTCATCTATCTGAAGCTGCACCAAATCTAAGCTAATACAGTTATGAAGATTGCATTTATAGACAGTGAAGAGAGACACAGACACTTATTTTTGTGGAAGTTGAATCGTCCTCCAGAGCTCTGGCCATTGATTAGAGACATCTGTCTAGCTTTAACATCATGCTTAACACTTTGACAAGTACAAGTAGATGGGATAAATTTTAACAGTAGCAGCAGCTATTAGATCTTTTGTTAGGGTTGTTGTTTTGTTGGTTTTTTTTAAATGACACAGAGGGAATTTCTCCTGAAGAGAGCTTCATTATAATCACATTTAGAGACTACAATTATGCTATAATTGTCTTGGTTTGAGGATTCTGGAAAACTAAATGCTTATTAACAAAATTGTGGCAGCAAGACTGGAACTAATGGCATACTACCAGACAGATCAGAGATACTTTAAAAGAATCTCATAGCGAGTTTATTGGATAATAACAAAATTTGCCAATCACAAAACCATGTTGTGGTGTTATTGTAATGAACTAATTTGCATATAATACACAAGATTTTAACACAGAGTAGTATTTATTCAAGCATTTGAATTTTTTGCCTAGGAATATACACAGACTCATAGAAACAACTGTGATAATCATGAATGTAACTCTAAATCATGATGTAATTTTAAAACAGGCTTGCCTGGCTTAAGAGGAATCGGTGGACTGCATGGTTTACCAGGCACTAAGGGCTTACCAGGATCACCAGGTAAGTGAGATTTCGCCTGTTCATAGGCACAACATTATGTTGGCTGCAAGTTTGGTCAACGAGATCTTGGCAATGTGGCTTTCTTAACTGTGTCATCTAAAGACCAGTGTGGAGGTTGATTCATTCTGGGCCCTGGCAAACAACTTCTGCCACACAGATGTCATTTGAAGTTGTGTTCTAATACAGTTTATTTCCTCTTACAAAGTTAAAGCCTCAAGGCTTCCCCCCCACCATGAGCTTTTTTCCAATGAGCTATTACAGACTCATGTGTGTGTGTGTATATATATATATATGATACAATTGTGTATATATATACATGATATATATATAATTGTGTATATATATAGACACACACTATATAATATATATTGAGTATATTCACATGCTCTGTACATGTATGTTAGCATTCTGATACATCGTTACATGCAGAAACACTTCAACTTTCCTCTTAATGTTGAACAACTCCACAACAGGTCCAGATGGCTATGGCTCTGCAGGGCTCCCAGGTGGACTGGGTGACAAAGGGGAAGCAGGAGAGCCAAGCAGAGTGCAAGGCAGCCGAGGAGCTCCGGGTCAGAAGGGAGAAAGAGGTGTTCCAGGTTTGTGTTCCAGAGAATGGGATCTACATCTTTGTTTCAGCTGTGGGTCTTACAGATGGCACAAAATGCAGTACAACACAGAGAGTTGTATAGGAGAACTGCTCATGTGGGGAATGTCTCTGTTTGGAGTCAGTGTTGCAGCTCAGCCAGCCCTTGCTCAGAAGCAGCAATGTGTATTGGCTAGTGCTTGACCAGCCAGCCCCTCCAGGACAGCCTGTGCCCTTCCCCATGGTAGCAGCATCTTGTAGCACCCACTGAGTTCAGCACAACGCAAATACCAGAGGCTACTCTCAGCCATCAGCTCCCAAAATATTTTTAACGAGGCCCCAGTTAAACGCTGTGGCTTTTCTTTCTGTCTTTTTGTTGCAAAGCCATCAATATTTACCTGTCTTCTGAAAGGCTCACTGTCCATCAAAGCATGATTGTCCCACTGACACAGAAAGAACATGGAGCTGATGGAGCAGGTCCAGAGGAGGCCACGAGAATGCTCAGGGGCTGGAACACCTCTGCTCTGAGGACAGGCTGAGGGAGCTGGGATTGTTCAGCCTGGAGAAGAGAAGGCTTCGGGGGGACCTACTAGTGACTTTCTAGTACCTAAAGGGAACTTCCAAGCAGGCTGCAGAGGGCCTGTTTGCAAAGGCCTGCACTGAAAGGACAAAGGGCAATGGTTTTAAATTGGAGAAGAGTAGATTTAAACTTGATAATAGAAAGAAGTTCCTCCCCACGAGGGTGGTGGAACACTGGAACAGATTGCCCAGGGAGGTGGTTGAGTTCCCATCCCTGGAGGTATTCCAGGTGAGGCTTGCCAGGGCTCTGGGCAAGCTGATCTAGTTGGGGATGTCCCTGCCCACTGCAGGGGGGTTGGACTAGATGACCTCCAGAGGTCCCTTCCAACCCAAATGATTCTATGATCCCTCCTTCTCAGTTCTTTCCTCATACCATCACCCCTTGTGCAATGTAAGCCTACAATCCTTCTGACAGCAGGCTTGTCTCAGTATGGTTCTTCCATCAAGGAGACACAAGACTGACATTATAATCAATTAATTTTAGGTTTTTTTTAAAAAGTCTTTCAGCATTTTGTCTCTGAAAGGATTAAGGAATGGCAGAGATCTAAAACCTTACTGCCTTTGCTTGGTTGGTTCAATGGTTCATGCCTCTTCTTTTGTGTTAGCTTTGTCATTACTAGCATGCTGTGCCATTGCAAACACCACTCAGAGATTTACTATCAAGCCCTGGAAGAAACAGCTTTCTCACACTCATGTTTGTTTGTCAGAATTAAATATTAATTTTTTTTTAATTGATCAGAAGAGATTTTGTGGTTTCCTGACAACTTGAATCTACTCGAAAGAAAATCTGTCATTGATAGGTCAGATTTTTGGCATTTAAGTCTCTTCATCTGTATAGAACTTCTTGGATTCAAATGTTTGGTTTTTTCTGACCCCAGAAAATCCTAAGTGTCTGTGACCCATGACTCCGCAGGACACAGAAAGGATAAAACTGCTTTCTTCTGTGCTTCAATAGAACTAGAATATTTTGAATACTTCCTATCTTGAAATAATATTTTACCTGGCAGAAACAAGATTATTAGCATTCCACACATGGAGATGCAATTAGCTATCCAGAGAGCTCTGGCACAGTACTAGTATTTGGTTCTTCTAAGAAAAACCTTCACCACATCATCAGAGAAAAATCAGTGGGAACTGCAGGTGTCTTCCATGTTGAAAATCCCATTCTTTATACAGAGCCTAAGGTGAGTCCTTATGATTGCAATTGTGCATTTTCTGTGCAGTACTGATGATTTCTGCTCTTCCTTTCAGGAGTCCCAGGACCCTTTGGCATTCCTGGGCAGGATGGATTTCCAGGGCCTCCTGGAATTTCAAATATATCAGGATATCCTGGTGATAAAGGCTCCCCAGGTCTAGATGGAGTGCCAGGTAATTCATGCCTTGTTCCCCTCAGACAACAATAAAAGATGAAGCAAAATGTGCTCTCAGACAATAGTAGAAGATTAAGGACTGAGTTAGCAACAGCTAACAGCAACTGCTATTGGTCTTGATTCAGTAGAATATCCCTATTAAGCACAACACTAAAGTACATGAATAATTGTTGGGCAAAACTAAATAATATAAAAGATAATAGGGACAGACCTCTTGAAAGCAAAAGCCATTTCCTTCAGGTTGTCCTGATAGAAAGGTTTGATTTTCATGCAAATAAGAGATTTAATCATCCAGAATTCTTTTTGTAACTTTCAGAAAGATTATGCTAATTGACTACTTTAAAATCTGAGGTCTGTGGCAGACTTGCAAGTCTACATAATTTACAGAATTTTCTTGTGTGACATTACCATGCAAACAGAGTTACATTGGGAAGCTTTAGCTTTTCTCTCTCGAGGTCCATGCTATGAGCCTGCTTCTCCCACACATATGAAGGAGCCATTCTGTGTGTCTCTATATTTAGAAGCTGATATACCTGTTGCTTATTGGACTCCACAGTCATTTCAAACTGCAGTGCCACAGTGAAGAGGTTGTAGCAGAAGCTGCAGGTGTCCCACTATCATCTTTATATGATGCATGGAAAGTTTTACATAAACTTGGCAAAAACTTAGAACAGGCAAACCAGCTGAAAACCAGCTAAATACTTTCAGAATGGAAAGAGAATGTTAGTTGGCCTAACTGCATACTGATTCCCACTCCCTAGGCAGTTATTGGATTAAAAAAATACAAATAGAAGCAGTCAGGAGAGTGGGAACAGGCACACCGTCTCCCAGCCAAAATACTGAGACAGGCATGGTTCATTCATACTTTGCCACATGAATTTTGCACTTATATTCACAGGTGATCTAACTTCAACAGATAGCATGAGAGATGCCCCGCTCTAAACCCTTGTTAGTAAAGCCTTCTCTCCTTGGAAACAAGGTCCAAATGTCTTCTTAGGCAGCAGAGGTAACTGAAGAGAAACCTGCCAGGTTTAGCACTAATATGCTGTTCCCACAATTCCCAAGACAGTAGGAAATAGTTATTTGTATCCAGATGTTCAGCTGAAGCACTAAGATACATGGAACAGTAAGTTCTTGGCTTGCTTACCACCTGGCACTGAGTCATGGACTCACTGGTCTCTGATTTCTTCCTAGTTACTTGGAGAATTTAGGATGAAGCAGGGAGGCACCTAGTGAAGTGGGTCATTTGCTGGGGAAGGAATAGCTCACTGAAGGCTGCATCACAGCAGGGACCTCACTTCTGCTGAAATCTTGCTTGAGATGACACTGTGCTTTGTGGGAGCTTCATGCTCTAATTCCTCTGCCACTGCAGCAGAAGAGTATGCCAGCCTGAGAGCAGGAGCAGGAGTGCTTAGTAAGTCTACTGGAGAGCTAAGCATCAGCTCCCGACTTAAATGAAGGAAATAAAGCGTGATGGGATACAATTAGGTAGTGCTCTTGTTTTCCTCTGTGCTCAGGTCTTAATTATAAACAGATTACAAACTGTATGTGCTCTAAACAGGCTATCCAGGACTACAGGGGCAGCCTGGAATACCAGCTCCACCAGGAGGCAAAGGAGAAAGTGGACAACCAGGTGTGATTGGAGAAATAGGCCCAAAAGGAAGTAGAGGTGATCCTGGATTAGTAGGGAGACCTGGTGTTCCTGGGTACCCTGGACCAAAAGGTAAGGATGGGAAACTCTACTCTTGATTGGGGGCAGGGAACCTCCTATGCTACAGCAGCTTTAATAACATGACTTTTGCACTCCCTTGATCTGTGTTGAAATGGAATAAAGCCACCTGTTGTTTTGCATTAAAGGTCGTAAGGGTGAACCAGGTGCCATCGGCTTTACGGGCACAGTAGGATTTCCAGGTGATTTGGGACCTATCGGACCCAAGGGGGACAGAGGATTAACTGGTGAGTAAGTGCAGTCAGATGCATGACTCCTTTCTAAACTAGTCATTTTGCAGCCCTACACAGCTGATTTAGCTGGCCCTGCTTTGAGCAGGAGGTTGTATGAGCCTTGGCAAGCTCCAGTGGACAGATGCCTGTAGTTTAACACGAGTAGTCAACTTTTTGCCTTCATGAATTTATTTTGTATGAGGTGCCAACTCCAAAATCAGAGCCACTTTCAGGGTTAAACTAATCCTCCAGAGTAGATATACTGGACATTTATAAATAGCTTTAAAGTAGTTCAGCCATCTATACCATCATGTATTTGTCTCCTGATGCTCACCAAAAGATGGTGCTGCACCTTAGAGAGCTCTTGGCTATTTGGGTGGAACTTTGCACTTTCTGTGTCATAAATGAGGGAGCCGTAGCATCCCTCATTTCCTTCTGTGTATCTGTGTGCTACCCAAGAGGAAGCAATCTCCAAACTCATGCCCATTCCCCCAGTATAATAAACACAGCTGCTATACCCAAGGTGGTGAGTTACAGACCACAGTCCCTCTCTCCCATATGCAGCCAAGTAACGAAAACCTATCTGTGGATGAAAGCACATTAAGGAAAACACATGGTGTGTTTTTAATCAAACTATCTCATCTTGTTTCTAATCACAGGCTTTCAAGGCCCTCCAGGGTCTCCTGGGCTTCCCCCTCTTCCTCCAAGGCTGGTTGCTGCACAAGGTTCACCAGGTCCCCGTGGAAGTATAGGACCTCAAGGAAGCCCAGGAGATACAGGACCTCAGGGTCCACCAGGCGATCCAGGTAGGAATTGCACACTGAGAGTCAGAGCTCAGTTCCCCTTAGCAGAGGGAGGCCACCAGAGCACTGCTTGGGCTCTCTTCTGCTTCAGCTTATGTAAGACAGAGAGTAAAATTTTAGTGTTTCAAAACTAGAGCCTGGCTTTCCTCCTGGTGCCAGAATCAGAACACAAGCAAAACAGGAGAAAACTTTGGCAATGCTCACATAGCCAAAGCAACATCAGATATGGGTCTTGCTTAAATCAAGACTCAGTGTCTTTGGTGGAAATTTGCACATACATGTGGGTGTGCTGTCAACACAGGGAAGGTAGTGTTAGTGATCTGATAGCACCTCTTGCTACTAGCCTCATCAGAGGGTACCTGGTTTACATGGCTACAAGAGTGAAAGATTAGGGTTGTGGGGCTCATGCAGTCTTGATCTCAGCAACCTTTTTAATGAAGTCCATGCCCTTTGCCTGAGCAAGAACCATAGGATCTTGCCTTTAGTGTAAATCAGTAAAGCTGGCTGATAGGACCGTACACATGGGAGTAGAGCACATGTTAACAAAGTGGGTAGCATGTTAATATCGCTGCTGTTACTGTGCTTATAACCATTTTTGGTGCAAGGTTTCAGGGGCTCACCTGGAGATCCAGGACTCCAGGGAAGGGCTGGCATTCCAGCTCCTCCTGGCTCCAGAGGTGAACAAGGAGCAGCAGGGTTTCAGGGTCCAGTGGGATTTGAAGGTAAGATGTCACATGATTTCTTTCCTCTTTCTCATTTCACTGCCATGAATTGTTCCATAGTTACTACATCACTGGATGGGGAAGAAGGAAGGGGAAAGTTTCTGTCTTTGCAGCTTCTTCACTATGGGCAACTAACTGAGTTATTCTGAAAATACTGCTTTAAGATAAGTTTTGACAGATATAGAAGTCAGGCCACTCATGCAAGTGAGTTGTGGTGTGGGTTTTTTTTTATCTGAGTCTATTTTTATATTGGTTTTCTCATAAGTATTTCAGCCTAGTGTTAGTTACTAACAATTACACTCATGAAAAAGAATGGTTGCTTAGGTGGTATGTAGATGGATGATGTCTAAGGAAATGTATTTGTAAAAGAAATACCTGTGTCCCTAAATAATCAAAGAACGGAATGATTCTCTTAATTAGCTAAGTAAACAGAGAAAAAGGTATTTGCATAGTTTTAAGTGTAAGGAGCAGATGCAAGCAATTCAAAACCTTTGGTTGATCTTGGACTAAGAAAACATTATAAAGGAAAAATATGTTCATCTATATTGTACAAAGTGCACTCATTCATCAGAACTTTATATATAAACTTCTCCTGGCTTCAATAGTGAAATACATCCTCTTTAGAAACCAGGGAGCCTGATCCAGCACCAAGCTCCTTCAAAAGCAACTGCTATAATCCTTGAACTCTTTTAACAATAACCTTACTTACTATAAGCAATTAAGCTTTGTTCATCAGCAACTTGGCTGGAATATCAGCTAGCACCAGAGCATTTGTGGGAAGACAAATCAAGCTGTATCTATTATTTCTTTTCCCCTCCTCTAAGGTCAGCCAGGCCGTCCTGGTAGCCCTGGGCTGCCAGGCATGCCGGGTCGCAGCGTCAGCATGGGCTACCTGCTGGTGAAGCACAGCCAGTCTGACCAAGAGCCAATGTGCCCAGTTGGCATGAACAAACTCTGGAGTGGATACAGCCTACTGTACTTTGAAGGACAAGAGAAAGCACACAACCAGGATCTAGGTGCGTACAGATACTGCTGGCAGCAGCCTAAATTCCATCTCTTGCTGAAAAAAGCAACAAAAAAATAAACAGAACTTAAAGGAAGCTGGGACTTGAGCAAACCAGGTGTAGGAAACACCAGAATGAGAAGATTACAAACTCTGTGTCTGCAGAGAGTGCCCCTGAGAGTGCTCCTGCAAGTCAGGGCTGTTTTTCAAGGGCACCTGTAAAGCCAGCCAACCATTGTGGTCTGCAGGGTTTTTCTGACACGTGCTGGGGAAGGAGCAGTCAACTGAAAACATGGCATTGTCTTCTGTGAGAATGACTTGCCTTCTTTTTTTTTTGTTGTTTCTTCTTTCACAGGGCTGGCTGGCTCCTGTCTGGCTCGATTCAGTACTATGCCATTCCTTTACTGTAACCCTGGGGACATTTGTTATTATGCAAGCCGAAATGATAAATCCTACTGGCTCTCGACCACAGCACCTCTGCCAATGATGCCTGTGGCAGAAGAAGACATCAAGCCATACATCAGCCGCTGCTCAGTTTGTGAGGCCCCAGCTGTGGCAATTGCTGTCCATAGCCAAGAAGCTTCTATTCCTCGCTGCCCGGAAGGCTGGCGCAGTTTGTGGATCGGATATTCCTTCCTTATGGTATTTTTTCTCCTGTGTCATGTTTTGGGTGGTGCTGGGTTTTAAGTTTGGGTCTTGGATCCTAGGAAGGCTGCTCTGTTTTAAAGCCAGCAACACTAATACCATCCATCATACTGGGGAGAATCAGGGAACTGCAAAACTAATTTCTAGGAAGCAAGAGAAACAAAATTTCTGTGAATTGCAGAAAAAGTTTGCCTTGTGTCAGACTAGCATCTGGAGTCCTTACTTTAGGTATAAAAAATAGTGCTTTGGAGCAGAACACATGGAGCAGCTGTAAAATTGCACTGAGCTGCAACAGTAGCATTTTCACAGCTAGTGATTGGGAGTTGCTCGTATACAACCACTATTAGGAAACTGATCTGGAGAAAAAAAAACAACAAAACTTTTCCCCTTCTTTTGGAAACTTTATTTCATTGATGTTTGATCAAAGAGAATCTGGAGTCTTTTTCACCTAGTCTGGAAAGAGAGACAGCCTCCTATTATTTTTAAAATTAAAACTTGAGTGTTGTGTCTCTACTGGCAGCAAGAGCTGAGCTGGGTATCCTACAGCTTATAGGAGCTCTTCATCTTTGTAATTTCATGATTAGGAAACAGGATCATGCAGAAAAGCTTAGCATTAGGTGTGCAGTGGAAGAGCTACTGAAGGGCCTGGCCTGCTTCTCTTGCAAGACTGTACAGAGAGGGATCATGTAAGCACTGCAGAGCAGCTACTGAATGTGTTAGTGACTGACCTCACAGATACTCATTTTTTGACTTGCTTGATGTGTACATGACAGTCAAAACCTGCAGTAGTATACCTGTGTTAACTCATTAAAGACTGGACTGAATGCTGAAGTAAACAGGGTTGGAAGGGAAACATCCTTGAAATCTTAAACCATTTGCTTGTGGGTGTCAAAAGCCAAAAACTTAATTTTCAGGAAAGAAGGTAAAGGGAAATCTTTGTATTTTTCATTTAGTTACAGAAAAAACAATGTCTTCAGAGGGCAGGTCAAATTTTTGACCAAGCCCTATGTTTGACCTTTTTTTTCTTATTGTTTCTATAACAAGCCCTGATACCAATCTCATAGTTACTTCACAAGAATTCCAAGGATAAATTAAATGTTTGCAAAGCCCTGTGTAAACACTGAGCATTGTTAAGAGCAAAGTTGTCACCTTAGCAAGAATCTTTTGCCAGGATAAAATCTGCCAGCACCAAGGAACACACAGTGAGAAGAGTTCACATATTCCCAGCTAGAGTTCAGAGCAAATGAAGTGTTTGGTGTACACATTTTTGCTTCACAGGCAACTGTAGAAGTAGTACAGCACATGTTGTTATCTCAGAGTACATACTGTTTTGCTTCCTTGCCTTTTAAACTTGTCACCTCCTTCCCCTGAGTAAGGTACCATCATGAAGGGAGTCATCCTGGACTCCTGCTTCAACAGCCACAGAAGTCAGTAAGAGTTCATGTAGTAAGGCCACTCCAGTATCATGCATCCTATAAAGGTAGAGTGGTGTAAGTGCTGCAGAAGGAGAAAAGGCAATGGTCAAAACAAGAGCTATTATAGGCAAAGAGGTGGTGGTGCTTGTACACCAAGCATAGGAGTACCAGTGCTTGTTGTGAGGTTGTCAAGCAGATCTGCTCTCAAGCTAGGGCTCAAAGAGCATCTGCAGTGTTTACTAACTGCTTTCCAACTGCAAAGGCCTCAAAGCTATTAATAGTTTCTCCTGCTTGTTAACAAATTTGTTCTTGTAGGAGGATGCTCCTCAACTACTTATCTTTGTGAATCTTGCTAATTTGTAAGACAACTGATGAGCTTTAGGGTTTGGGTGGGGTTTTGGGGGGAAAGGAGTTGTTGGTTTAGGGGTTTTTATCAACAACAACAAAAAAAAAAGCTATCTAAACCTCAGCAATATTTACCCCCAGCCAGGGATCAGAGGCTCTGTTTAAAAGTGGCCACTTCTGTTACTCATTTATATGAACACAGCCTCTGGCAGCATAAAGCAAGCCACTTAACACTTCTCTAGTATGGTGTTTATTAAAACAGAGACAGGCAAATATATTGGATATGTGCAGATTTCTCCCTACATTTAGAAAACTATTTATCAACTTTATTTTCCATCTGCTTTCTTTTATGTTGCAAATTCCTTCTGTTTTTAACAGAAAATTAAACAGCGTCACTTAAAAATGCAGCTGTCCACCTCTTACAGGGACAGAGAGGAAATTCCTGTTCTGTTAGTGATGCCTTTGACAGAAAAGAAATGTTCAGTTCATTATTTCAGTGTCAAAGGTAACACTTGAGTGCTGTAAAGATGCATGACTTTGATGTCATTTACTGTCAAAGAACATGCCATAGAGTTATGCTGTAGTTATTTCTATAGAAACTAATTTTGTTTCCAGTCTCCTCCTATGTGCTGTAGAGTAAGACTGAATTTATAATTAGAGAAATTCAAGTTAGATATATGGTGGAAAGTTCTTCTCTGTGAAGGCAATGAAAACAGAGCAAGTTACCCAGAGTGGTTGTGGAAGCTCCATCCTTGGAGGTGTTAAAAACTTGGCAGTGCCCTGCTCTGAGCAGCAGACTGGCAGAAGTGTGACCTCAGTGGGCCTCTCCCACCTCAATGATTATCAGATTCTAGGACTCTGATAGTGAAGATCTTAACTATAGAAAAGATGTTTGTCAGAGGAGTTTAAAGTGGCATCAACATATGAGCTAGCTCCTTTCTTGTAGCTAAAGCACAGGCAGACCCTTAAACCTTACAGAGCTGCAGCATTAGCCTACTTTCAGCTCTGGAGAGAAAAATTCAGAGCAATTCTAGTGGATTTTCTCTTTTCCCACCTGACAGCATTACCTGAGGTTGTACTCTGAACACTGCCCTCCTTGTCTCCTTTAGCACACTGCTGCTGGTGATGAAGGTGGAGGACAGTCACTGGTTTCTCCTGGGAGCTGCCTAGAAGACTTCAGAGCGACTCCTTTCATCGAATGCAATGGTGCACGTGGAACCTGTCATTACTTTGCAAATAAATACAGCTTCTGGCTCACCACAATTGACCAGCCCTTCCAAAGCAAGCCCTCAGCAGATACACTCAAGGCAGGACTCATCCGAAGCCATATCAGCAGATGTCAAGTCTGTATGAAAAATTTATAGAAGCTTTTCACAGTATAAAGAACCTGCTCATCATGTAGTTCTTTATACAGTGAAACCTTCTATTGGAATAAATCATGTTGGTGCTTTTTTAACTTATTACCTCAAAAGCTGAATGGAAAATTAATTTTTAAAAGTCTCTGTAAAAGCAAATTAAGTGTAACAAAAATTAAGTCTAAGACACAGAACCAGTGCTGTGTTCATCTAATGTACAGTATATATACTTTTTTTTGCTAGTCTAACATTGTCATTTGGCAAATGATACAAATACTTGCAGCTTTGAAACACCAAAGAAAGTCAATAATAAATAGTTACCTTGGTCAGATACCCACTACATTTACTTAAATAGAAAAGATAGCTATATCCTCTTAACTGTACCTGTCACAACAGTAACACTAACAGCTGCAGTTCCATAGATTAACCCACAGTGATCAAAGTGCTAAACCCTTGCAAAATACTGAAAATATACTCTGGAAAGTGCTTATATTCAGCACTGATGTCTAACTTTGATTTTAGTATTTTATGCTTGGGCATCTCAAACACACACAAAACATTCAGATTGTATTTGTTGTTTTTCAAGCCTCACCATGCTTTAGCACTTAACCACTGGCAATAGCAGAGAAGTCCACAGGCCTCCCAGAAGTGGCAGCCACAAAATACAACTCCTCCTCTTTTGATTAGGAGACTATATGATGAAAATCAGCATTTTATTTTACAAGCTTGATGATTCTTTTTCTAGACATACCCCAGGCCAAAAGGTCTCTTGCTCCACTGTGTTGTAGACATTCATCTATGTCACACTGCTCACACAGCAGTTACACCAAATGGGTTTTGCATTGCAGCTTTTCCCCTCAGCATGCAAGTCACTCATCACAACCAGATTGGAACCAGGCACTGTTGGAGCAGCTGCTGCACATAGGGCAGGTTTTGCTGGAGAGGACATTGCACCATGCCCTTCAAACACTGAACTTATAGACCTGCCAGTTGTGTGTCTGAAGGCATGCTGTCCTGACAGCTGGGGACATGAGGCAGTGAGATGACCACCATCCCAATTCACACACAGCCATCTCTGCAAATAGCAAAGGAGAAAAGGAAGCAAGACAATTTATTTGACACCATCTTTTTCCCATAGAGAAAAAGGTTATTGCATGCCAGGCTTGATAAATGGCCAGAACAGCTAGCTCTGTCCTTCTATAGAAAGCAGCAATTTAACCTAAATTTGTCTGTCACCACTGCAAGAGGAGGTGAGGGGGAAGGATCAGCTGCAAATTTCCTACTTCACATAGTCTGATTATATACCTGAATGCTTAAAACTGAAGCCAGAGACTTTTCTAGCAAAGACAGTTGATTTTACAACAGTTCACCTCTCTCCTGCTTCAGGTGCTTCTTGGCTTTTGTAATTACATTCCATCCTCACAATACCATAAATAAATTTTTTTTTTCTACACCTCTATTTGTTGATGATTTCCATTTTGTAAGCACTGGCTCTCTCTCTTGAATTACTTTGTTTGAACCTAAGGCATTAGAAACGCACTGGCAAAAAGCTCCTTCCACTGAAATTCAAACTCTTCAAGAGGAAAGATGTGTTTCTAAAATTGCTTCAGGTGAACTACTGAAATAGTATTTCATGTGCTGTTAGGAAGAACAACTGAAGCCAATAAATGGTGATGTGGCAGATAAAGCAATGCATTCTTCATACTCTGCATTCAGGAAACCAGCATTAGCCAAACCTGACAAGTGTAACCTCTACAAAAAAATATAAACTATAAACAAAGTTTTTAACTAACAAACACACTGTCTAACCTGGATTCAATTATATGTACAACTAAACAGAGAAATTACCTAAGCTTGAAAGAAATAAGAGCTCTGGCCATGCTGCAGCTCTGAAAAGCAGCCTCCAAACTAATCACACTTCTGTTTCAACTAAATAAAATACTTAGAATTTAAAACATTGCAGTCAACATGAGCCAAATCTATTCCATACTTGCCAATTCTTTTTAAATTACCCATGAGAGCAACAAACACCCAAGAATCAGCAATTTACCTCTTCCATGTGCTGCTAGACATTAGTGGCTGTAGGCTGATCACAGTTACCACCTGTGATTTTTACAGCATGCAACTCTGGCAGTGCAGCATACTCAGCATTTTAAAAGGATTCAAGTGAAGGTTATACAAATCTGTTAAAACTGATTATGTCAACAGCAGCAGCAAACTGGCTTTATGCAACTGGTTGGGTTTTTTTCATGTAAAACTTGAGCAAATGGATCTTCCTTCAACAGTTGCTTTGCCTCTTAAGAATAGCTTAGGCGAGTCAGAGAAAATTAAGTTTGTTCAGTGCAGTTATCAGCATAGCCTTTGGATGAACACACAGGTATGATGTGGGGAAAAAACCAAACCACAGAACCCCACAAGGTGCCCAGCAGACTTGAACTTGTGTACATCACATGTTTCAGGTCTGTGTGCTCATAGCTGTGTTTCTTAAAGCCTGCATAATCGCTGTTTGAGAAGGGGAGGGAGCTTGTGCATGCAAACACATGGAGTACTTGCAGCAGCAGCCAGAGGATTGCACCTGGCAAGCTAACCCAGAGCACAGCACAGAGGAGACCTCACTTACCCTAACTGCCTCTTAGCTGCAAGTTTACCTCCTCTCCTGTGAAAAAAGGCTAAGAGTTGGGTTTTTTCACCCTGAAGAAGAGAAGGCTCCAAGATGACCTTATTGTAGCCTTTCAGAACATAGAGAGCTTGTAAACAAGATGGAGAGAGACCTTTCATGAAAGCCTGCAGTGACAGGAAAAAGGGGTAGCAGTTTTAAACTGAAAGAGGATAGATTTCTGTTGGACAGAAGGAGGACATTTGTTATGGTAAGGGTAGTGACACACTGGAACAGATTGCCCAGAGAAGCTGTCAATGCCACATCCTTGCACATATTCAAGGTCAGGTTGGATGGGGCTTTGAGGAGCCTGATACAATGAAAGATATCCCTGCCCACAGCAGGATGGTTGTTCTAGATGATCTTTGAAGTGCCCTTCCAACCCAAATCATTCCACAATTCTGTGATCCCAGAATTCACTTCCATGAAGTTAAAACATTTTTATATAGGAAAAGCTCAGCTACAGCAAAACCAAACAATGTGAACTATTTTGCTCCAGCCTAGGATGTAAAACACACAAGTGTTTTGCCTGTGTTTGACCATGTCAAACTTGCTTCTAAGTGTGCTGTTTGCTTCCTACACTTTCCTGTTTGAAAACACACTGCTCCTTCTATGTTGTTAAAAAACAACAACCCACACAGCACCACTAACCAGAAAAATAATCTGCAATTTCAGTGTTGAGGGTTGAACTGTGCTCTAATAACACTTGCAGACATGCATAGATACTACTGCAGCAGACAGAGCATCAACACTAGGCTGTAAAAATGGAGCTCAGCTACACCAGAGTTTAAAGTACTAGTACAAGAACAAATACATGTTTTAAACATCCTACTTCAACCTCCAGAAACCTTCAAATCTTGCCTGGAGGCACAATCTGACTTCAGAAAGTAGTAAAGAAATGGAGCTAGCTTGCACACTGAGCAATCCAGATCTCCTCCTGACCTCTTACCAAGAGCTCTCATGTATTACACAGTCTCAGATTCTGCTGTGCAGCTCCATGATCTCTCACAGGCTGGTAGAGTGACAACCCATCATAACCCAGACATTTCTCAAGGAACACTAGCCAGAGACACTAAAATGCCACAAACATCATACCAGAGAAGCATAGCCCTAAGGGCAAAATCACAGCACACAGTACTGGTTCCTGTGTCATCTCTTTTAGTGAAAATACCCAAGTTAGAGCTTTTGGAAAGACTCTAAGAATTTCTTGAGATCTCATATGAATCAAACACTGGTGCAACTGAATCACAAATACTTTAAGAAGAGTTAGATGACACGTTTCCAAATATTTTTCCTGTTCTGTAGCTTGCAGGTGTACATCTCCCAAAAGTCTGACCTTTCAACCAGTGCCTTCTGCAGGTTCAGTTGTCAACAGATGCAGTGAAACCAGTAGTAGACTTGTCACACGTGCTGCCAGATTGCTTTGGTCACAAACAAGACTGAGGTTGTAGCCTGTCTTTTCCCAGTCCTGAGGAAAGACTAGATACTGGCCTTGAAACTTTGTTAATAGTTTTAAATACCACAGAGCATGTGGAGTTAAAATCTCTGCCAGACTGGCAAAGCCCTAGGAAATCCAAACAGAACACTTAGTAGGGCCTGTTGCAATAGGACAAGGGGTAAAGGTTGTAAACAACAAGAGAGTAGATGCAGCCTAGATGTAAGGAAGTAATCTTTTTACAGTGAGGGTGGTGAAACACTGGAACAGGTTTCTCAGAGAGGTGGTAGATGCCTCCATCTCTGGAAACATTCAAGGTCAGCTTGGATGGAGCTCTGAGTACCCTGACCTGCTGCTTGCAGCAGCAAGGTTGGACTGGATGACCTTTAAAGGTCCCTTGCAACCCAAACTATTCTAGCATTCTATGCTTAGACATACAGAAGTTGCTCTCTCCAGGCATTCTTCCCCCACCACATACATTCTGTGCATCAACTTGAAAGCAGAATATAAAGCTACTACTCTGCAATAAGTTGCTCAAGAGAAAAAAAAACTTTTAAATATACTTAGCAATAATTTAATTCATTATTCATTTAAGAATTGTCTCCCTAGGTACTCTACAACTACGATTTGGGTGAGACAGAGAGTGAACAAGAACAACCAATCCTTTAGTTTCAGAAAATGATGCCAGAAGCATGCATAGGAAGGGGAAGTACCACCCACACAACAACTTGCAGAACTAGAAATATATGAGCTGCATCTTTGGGTTGTGGGATTTTTGTTTGGTTTTGGGAGGACTGGGGAGGGGAGAGGAAGTATTCTGGGTCTTGGGGAGATTTTTGTTTGTTGGTTGGGTTTTATTAAACTAGCAGTTCATCACACTGCTTACAGTGTCTCAGCTGAGCTCCTAGGTCACACTGCATGTATTCTTTCTAGCCAAAAGGGTTGGGAAATTGTAGAAACAGTATTATTAGCACCTTCTTTTTATCGCTGTCAGGAGAGAAAGCTCACACCTCAGTAGTGCTCCTTCATGCATCTTTCCACTCCACAAAAGGCAGTTTCTCTTCCCTTCCTCCTGCATTAGCTACTTCTCACTTCCTTCCAGGTGGATAGCAATGTCATGCATAGCTGCTAAAACCAATACTGCAGCTTTGCCTGGGCACAACTAAGGAGGAGTTGGGAGGGATTAAAACACAGGTATTCAATACCTTGGTGTTTTATAGGCACCAAAAAAAGGTCTCTACAAAATGCAGACAAAATAGAAAACTTATTCCTTAAAAAAAAAACAACAACCCACCACATACTCTCTGCTCTCCACGTTAAAAAGAATTACAAGAACAACACGAAAAAAACCTTCCTCCTGCAACTTGCAATTAGAGCAGCAAGATCTGTGATGCTGCCTCCTAATACATGAAAGCCCACTATGGAAGGAAAATTCATATTAATAAAGTCTCCAAATTAATAGTACATACCCACAGTGATTTTAATAGTTCAGCTTCTGAATCTTACACTGCCATATCTGACATAAAAGACTGTCATTGATTTATTAGCTACAAATATAAGTTATACCTGAATTTTCTTTTCTTAAGAATAAAAAAAGCAATGTGTTCAATCTTCCAAAGTTAGAATCTCAAGGGGAAAGATGATAATCATGTGAAAGCTGCTGAGTGTACAGAAACAGAACATTTATATGCGACATGAAATCACAAGTCATTAAAAAATTCGGCTTCAAAACTGAAAACTGTTCCAATGACTGTCACTACCAATTGTATAAACACACCATTTGTCTTCAGAGCCCATGGAAAATGGTAAGTCTTCCTCCATAACTTCACTCACATTCCTATTTTCATACACAGAGCCTCCCAGGAACCTTTAACAGCGAGAAGATTTGGGTTGGTTTTTTTTCTTTTTCACATGCATTATTTTAGTCTATTTATTCTTTGACTTTTCCTTCCTGGTGAACTGCAAGCACTTTTTGCTCCTGTTTGCTCAATCACTCCCCTTTTATTAAATCATGTAAACGGTTCAGGCACAACAACCAGATTTTGTCCTTTTTGCTGGCTTGTAGTCTGTAATGTCTACAGTTTGCGGCGGCCCCTCAGCTTTCTGCCGTACAATTATCGGGACCACCATCTCAAACACAGTTTCAAAGAGGTAGTCCACTTTGTATCCTGTTTTTGCACTGGTCTCAAAGCACATTTTCTCAGCTGCTGGCACATCCTTCTCATCTAGCATTTTATATTTCAGGATCTTTTTGTAGAGCGCAATGGCATCCTCTGCACGCACTTGTTTCCGCACCTTGGAGCCACAGCTGGCGACGGCCTTCTCGGCTCTGCTCTCATCTGGTGGTAAAGCAGAGTCCTCGCTGAGGTCAACTTTATTTCCAACAATAGCAAAAATGCAGTCAGCACTCGCGCTGTCTGTCAGTGCCAAGAATCTTTCTTCCAGCTCCGTCAGGCTCTGGAGGCTGTTCACATCATACGTGAGGATCACAGCAGCTGCTCCTCTGCAGTACATAGAGCCGAGGCCGTGAAACTGCTCCCGTCCTGGCAAAGGTTGAAACACAACCAGAAGTTAGTGTGCGACAAGCTACAGAACAGCGAGTAACAGAGGAACAATGAGGAACAGAGTTTAAGGGATTTTAAGCCAACTTCACAAGATTGGACGAAGCAGTGAAGGTAAAAAATGTGTTATTTGTAGCATTTTCAGTTTTTTAATCATTTTCTGCTTTTCCTTGAATGTCCAACAGTACCACAGAGCAGCTCAGCTCACTGCTTGCTCCATTTCAGAGCAGTGAACCTGTAAAGAGGAGTGAGTGAGCAAGCATGGCACAGCACTCTCAGTTGCAGAAAGCCAAAAACAAAGTTTATTGAACTGCATAATAGTTTATTTATGCCACATTAATAACTACCCTGCTTGCATCCACAGATGGCCCATTCCACCTATTTAACTATTTATGAACAAAAAAAATCAGTTCTACTGTTTCAGATGCTGCTAGGACTTATGTAAATTCAGTACATACTTTCAAGTATATCCAGAAATCTGGATCAAAGCAAGTAATCCATTTCTTCCTAGGTTTTGAAGGCTTTTGTAAACAATTAAGTCCTAAACTACATCACCACAGTTCTCAGGTACATTGGTTTTACAGGAAAAGACCTAGTGTCTTTGATGCTGCCATACATAGCCTATATTGATATGCATCTGTCCCACCAGAGTACCCACACTTTTTCTTTAGACTATTGAACACAGAGAATATAAAGAATTCTAACTACAAATTAAAAGTAATTTGTTTTAAGTTTCCCTGACCATCACTCAATAACTAACAGTTAATAACAAAACATTTCTTCATCACTCAGCGAGTATCTACCAGCACTTCCAGCCACACCTTGATGGTATCCTGCAAATTCATTTCCTAGACAATAAAATTGACTCTTCTTTAACTTCTGGGAAGCAAACAATGTTCTTCGGTAGTTGCAAAAGGACTAAGGGAAATGAGACAGAAGACAAAGTGTTTTCCTTTCCTATTGAGAACTACAACTTCCCCAAATATCTGCTACCTGTAGCAGATCCACTTCACTCCCCAAAACTCCACTGAGAAAAAGATAAAACATGCTAGAGTTCAATCAGCCATCAGAGTCATCCTTAGGTCACTACAGAAGTGTGAATGAATATAGAAAAAAATATTTCAAAAAGAGCCAACTAAGCTCTTCTGAGCATTTAAGAATCACCATCATTTTAAAATTCTTTCCATGCAGTCTCTTTGCACAGTGCCTCCATTTACGCAAAATCTGGAAGTGATCTAGTTACATTGATTTTATGCACAAAGCTACCAATCACCACGAGTTATAGTATCATGAAATCTTTGTAAATGACTGTGGAATAGGAAAGGTAGAAGTTCAAGGTGAAAAATGGAGGTCAGCATGTATTGGGAAAACACATCTGCACACGAGCATGCACAGTGAGAAAGTAACTGACATCCTATCTGCAATCAGGAATAGAACTTAAAATAGATCATTGAGTCACTGTCATAAGCTATTTGACAAACTTCAGGACTCTACTCCGTGGTGACCAGAAGAGAGAAAGTGTTCATCCTCAGTAAAACAAAACTGGAAAATGTCAGTCTAGAACATGAAATCCAAAGTCCATCATATCTTTAACACTGAGTGAAATTCTGGTAACTGCCAGAGAAATAGACTTCCAAAGGTGCAGAGGACACTATGAAGAAGTATAAAAGGAATCTGGTGAGGATGCTCACAACTATGAAAAAATTTTGCCTGAGAAAAAAAAGGTGGGATCTCTCAGGCTGGTGAATGACTGAAAAATGGCATAAAGAGTGCTAAGCCTGAATTTACAGACATCTAAGAAAGTAATCCAGGAAAAACTATTTCTCATAACACAGAAAATGAAGATTTCACACAAAAAAATATCACACATGTAGTTTAAATGCTTTCCTACACAGTGAATAATTGGCAGTAAGTGTTATGAGACATTACAGAAGTTGTAAGTTCAACGAATGGAGTTCAGAAAAGTATTAGGCAAAGTTTATGGACAATTGCTTATGTACAATTTTGTATAACCTCCAATTTGTTTTACCATACCAAAAGGAATTCTTTAACAATGATCTGATAGGTAGGAGAAAAGGATGAGTGGGGAGAAAAATATAAAACAAATAAATAAACTATATGCCCTTGTTTAGGTAGGCTGGGCAAGGGAGATTGGGATATAGGAGAGGGAGGAAGTCAGTGCTTTTACACTTTCTTCTGCCACCTCATGTTCAAAGCTGTGCTTTCAGATGCACTGCAACAGAGTCTTAAGTCTTCAGTTTTTCAGTAGAAGTTTGTGCTGTGACCTACTTTGTTTTCATCTGAACCTTGATTTTACTGCGGTCTGGAAACCACAATGGAACATACATCCTCCTCCATTCTCCCACTTCAGATGCCTAAGCCATGAAATCCAGCCCCCAGAACCACTTGCTGCAGCAACAGAGTACTAGAACAATACTATTATTTGTTTGATGGAATTTGTATGCTAATCTAATCTTGCACAACATAATATAAACCATGACATTTTTACACTAACTACAAACTGGCTACTTCTATAACTAATATATTGTTGAAAAGGAGAAAGGAACAGTAAGAATAATTCATCTTGCATAAGGGATTAATTATGTCAGAGGAATTATGGACAGTCTCAATCACTCCCACAGCACAAGCTACATGCAGAAAATATGCATAGTTTATTTTTGCTGCACAGTTTCCTTGTACAGCCTGCTTCTGACACTTAAGGGTTAGAACAACCCTAAATGTGGAAAAAAAAACCAAAATTACACAAAATACTTAACCTAATATTTTACCTGTCCCCAAAGTATCAAGCAAAACAGTATCTCTTATTATAGTGGAAAAACTTCCTGCGTGAGAAGAGCCACCCTCTTCTTACAGCCAGTTCCTCTGGACCCATCTATTTTCCACTCCAATCACAAATCTTTTTACACGATCAACTACATTAAATGGTAAACTCTGAAACCAAGAATTAAACAATTTCCTTCTTTCAAAAACTAAAGATAACAGGGAAGAATGCCAGAACTACCAAATAACTTGCAGTTAGAAAAAACTGCAAGACCACCCAAATTAACAAAGGCACAACATCAGGGAACATCGAGTGACAAAAACTAATTCTCATTTTTCATTTCATCTTTCTATTTTGCATTATTTACAGCAGTTCAACACCCCTACAGCCATAACACTGCCTGCAACATCTTTAGCAGAGGTTCTTCCAGCAACTATACAAAATCCTTCTGGAGACCCACTCAGGAGACCACTCCTGAGCACTGCAGCCAACAAGCATTTTCGAAGTCCTATGATGGCTGACATAAACAAATCTAAGAATTTTGAGCCAAATGGACCTCATTACCATAAAGCTTGTAAGAAACCCAAGGGAGAACAAAGGGAAAATTAGGCCTTGCAAGAGTCCAGCCTGATAAATAAGCAAAATTATATTTAAAGTATGCTGAGACTTGAACTTAAGGCTTAGGATTTGGTCTATGGCCAGTCTCCTACAGCACCCTGACCTCTCAAGCTGGAAGGGAATAGTTCACATGAATGCTTTCTCTGGATGGGACCACAGCCTGACCTAGTGTCCTCTTCCCTTCCCAGCTGTGGGATCCACCAGCCACAGCAGTGAGAGAGACCGCCTCAGTCTCCTTCTTGGCACTCTGCTCCTGCCCACCATCCCCAAGGAAGGTATCCAAAGTGGCATGTTAAGCTGCTGTTGATGTTTATTAGAGCAAAACACTTCCTCCAGCGAGATTTGGATGTTCCTTACCAACAACCTCTTCAAAGGCTTTCACAACAACTTCTTAAGTAGCATAACTTCCCACACAAACACACACTTCCAAGAAGTCCTCCACCTGAAGAACAAGTTTTCAATCTCTCAGTGTTGAGCACGTACAAGAATGCAAAACAGACTGCTACTTCAAGTCTTGAGGGAATAAAACACCACAAATACTTGAGTGCTAAAATGCTCTTCCAGAAAGCACTGAAAAAAGTCCCGTGGTCTGAGCGGGCTCCTGAGTTCCTGAAGTAAATACATAGCATGGAAAAGTACAAGAAGGTAATGGATAGAAGCACACTAATATTGCATTAAAAAGATCAACAAGAGTGCAAAAATGTCCAGAACATTCTCAGTTCATAAACCTGTTCTTTTCCAAGGATTTTCACTGTAATTTAACCCAAACCCAATGTATCTGCTAGGTCTTGTATTTCAAATTCTCCTTTATAAGGGAGTCTGAACTGGCACGTACATGAAGAGAGAAAGGAACTGTGCCTTGAGGAAAGAGCCAAAACAGGAAAGAAAAGAGAAAGTGTAACACCCATGACACAGCACAGAAATCAGTATTAGAAAGAAGTCACAGCTGAGGATTCAGCTGCAGTGGATGAAGGTTCAAAGGGTGACCCTGATGCTCTTGAGTTACCTCAGCGGGAACATCCGCGGGATCACATGAGCAGACAAAGAAGCTCCTTTTTAAGGAACAACATTTCCTTCTGTTTGCAGACAAAGCAGTAAAGCTGTGACCCTTTAAAGGGCATTAGGGTAAGCAATTTTGCTAAGAACTGAGATTTCTGGTTTTGCACGTATTCCGAGATACACACTGACTATCAAAGAACAAACAAAAGAGTCCCTGAAGGTTCCAGGATATTCCCCTGCCCACAGTCAGGCTGTAAAGTTCTGACACTGATAAAGTCAGAGTTCTTCACTATCTTGGTCAAGGTTGATATTTATTCCTTCTAGGTGGATTTATCACATTTCCCTTGAAGTCAGGAGCTTTATTAAGAACAAGACAATGCCTGTGGTTATGTGGGGATAAAAATAAAGCTCCCCATCCCAAATGATTAAACATGGAGGACGTAAGTAGGAATTAGTGGAAACAAATGAGTCAGAAAGCACTGGAGAACTCAATTTTTACATATCCAGGAGCTGTCTGAACATTTAATTCACCAATATGTTAGAAAAATACAAACATTTGGTTCTCCTCCAAGACAAAATTCTCAATAAAACAAAAGTCTCTTGGAGTGGAAAAAAAACCAACCAAACAAAACGCTACCACCCTAACAATCAAAACACCACATCACAACCCCAAAAAACCCTCAGCTCAAAGTTGAGCAACTAGAAAATTCATTTTAGCTCCACCTTCACCTGATAATATACATTCACAGTGTTAAAATATTCTTATGTACATTGAAGTTTCAGAATGCAACAGACCTGTAACGCTACTACAAAATCAAGACGACGTTTATTTTGTTTATACTCATTACTCAGATATGAATCAACATTCATGAACTGTGCCCTATTTTAGAATATTCTATTTAAGTTATTAAAATTAGAAATGGATGTCTTGGCCAAAGCAGAACATAGTATAAACATAGAAAAGTACTGATTTTAATACCCAAAGGGCTTCGCTTTCATGTTTTAAAGTAGAAAGAGCTACATATGGAAGAAGAAAATAACAGCCACATGGGTTAAGGGAACAATGAGCAAAGGAAAATTCTTTCATACAGCTCTCCAAAGAAAAAACATCAAAACCAGTCAGTCAAGAAAGTGGACTCAGAGTAACATACGACTGAGACAAGCTTATTTCATTTCTAAATGCAAGTTACTCTCAATTTTAAGTATCTCTGTCTCATAATAAAAGATTTTAAATGGCAAATTCCCTTAAATTTGTGGGTTAATGAACAAATAATTTGAGTTCTAAAGGAGTCTGAAATTCCCCAGACCATGCAAATATCCCCATTCTACAAACATGAATCTGTTTGGGCTTGCAAAGCTCCTTCTGCAGTTCATTGTGAGCAAGAAAGCCACACGAACAGGAGCACTCATGCACTTCCTCACTGAGGCAAGACAAGAAACCACCATCTAACTGAGCCCTGTCCTTCAGTCAGCTTTAATTATCATCTCAGAAATATCACACCTCCCACCACCAAATGTTTCACTTGCACCTAAAAAAATCCATGTCTGGAAAGACTAGAGCTTACCCACCATATAATCATAGTCTATGAATGACTTCAATCCCCTTAGATTAGGTCTCAGAAAATGGAGGTTATTCAAAACCACTTTTACAATAAGTAGAACCAATTAATACAACTCCAGACAGAGATCACAACACTCAAACGAAGCTAAGTCCTAAATTTGAAGGAACCAACACTGTATTTGAACTGTCTGCCACAGATGAGAAAGCCTTACAAACCGTACCAGTGAAGCAGAAAATGCTTTCAAACACATTTAACTTCACGACATTTGAATAAAAGGCAGATGTCAAGAGTTCACTGCGCTGTTATACAGGAGGAATGTAACATTATTTACCTAATCTAGAAGTTGCATTACATTACCTCCCAATAAGCTAGTTCCTGCTACAGAAATCTCATGCAATATACTGGCAGACTATAGAACAGAATTCTACTAAATATTTAAACATTCCATTCAATACAGCTGATTTTTTCTGAACAAACTGATAACTTACCCAAGAAAATTCAACTTGTTACCTAACTGGAGGCAGAGAAAGGTTTTGATGAAACAGAAAACATCCTGGAACTACAATCCCAAATTTATGAGCTAAGGTACCACAGCATGGCTTTTATCCTGAGAGATTATGCTACACCCTTCTGTGGAAATAAAAATATTAAATAAAGGTTAGTTTGGTTGGTTTCTGTTTGTTTCTGGTGTTTTTTAGAAGTCTAATAAAGTACCATCAGTGATCCAGCAGTATCTGGGACAAAACATCTCATAAATGTGTTAACTGTGTTGTTAGGGAACCTAAATTCTGATAGGACTCAAAAATGAGGAAAAATACCCAGTGATGAATAACTGAAGGGCTGTTTGAAAGGACTAATTCTAAAATTTAAAACAAAAACATCATGTTATGCTTTATCTTTGAAGAATAACCACTTGTCCTTGGCAAACTTATGCTAGAATATTTAGCAGATATTAACATATTCACAGAATAACAGCAGAAGTTAATATAGCATTCAGGAAAAACTGGATGAGATGATTAGCATTACTTGGTATACAAGCATTAAGGACTGCTACTGCAGATTCTGTCTCCAATGTAATATGCAAGGGAAAAAACCCATCCTTCATTTCCATTCCTTTATGCAACAAAACCAACATTCTTTTGAGCATCTAAATTAGCTATTAACATTCATAGAATCATAGGAACTGGACTTGATGATTCTCTATCTATGCACAGGACAACCTTAAAAATTACACTGTGTCTGAGGGTGTTATCTAAATGATTCTTGAATTCTGTCAGGTTTGGTGCTGCAACTAATTCCCTGGGGAGCCTGTTCCACTGCTCCAGCATCTTCTAGGTGAAGAACCTTCTCTTAATATGCAACCTAAACCTACTCTTGCACAGCTTCATGCCACTCCCTCAGGTCCTGTTGCTGGTCACCAGAGAGAAGAGATCAGGTCCTGCCCCTCCACTTCCCCTGGTGAGGAAGTTACAGAACACAGTGAGGTCTCCTCTTCTCCAGCCGGAACACACCAAGTGACCTGAGGCATTCCTCTTATGGCTTCCTCTCTAGACCCTTCACCATCTTCATGGCTCTCCTCTCTGTGATCTCCATCAGCTTCACATCCTTCCTGTACTGTGGTGCCCAAAACTGCACACAATACTTGAGGAGAGGTCACACCAGTGCAGAGTAGAGTGGGACTATCACCTCCCTCAACCAGCTAACAATGCAGCAGTGCCTGATGCACCCCAGGACAGAGTTAGCCCTTTTGGCTGCCAGGACACACTGTTGACTCATGTTCAACTTGCTGTCGACCTGAATCCCCAGATCCCTCTCTGTGGGGCTGCTCTCCAGCCTCTCATTCCCCAATCTGTATGTACATCCAGGGTTGCTTCATCCTAGGTGCAAAATCCAGCACTTGCCCCTGTTAAACTTCCTATGGTTGGTGATTGTCCATCCCTCTAGTCTGTCAAGATCTCTCTGCATGGCCTCTCTGCCTTCAAAGGAGTCAACAGCTCCTCCCAGTCTGGTGCCATCAGCAAGCTTTCTTAGTATACCTAGACACCTTCCGTGTCCAAGCTATTTATGAAGATCCTGGAGAGCACTGACCCTAAAAGGGAGCCCTGTGGAACCCCACTAGTGACCAGTCAACAGCCTGATGTAATACCATTGATACTTTGAGCCTGACCTGTTAGCCAGTTGTTCACTCATCATATGATCTACTTATCTAGCTGTATGATGGCCATTTTCTCCAGAAGGATACTGTGGGAGACAGTTTCAAAGGCTTTACTGAAATCCCAAAATATTCTATCAACTGGTCTCCCATGGTCAGCTAGGTAGGTAACCTTGTCATAAACGGAAATAAAGTTTGTCAAGCAGGACTTCCCCCTCATGAAGCCATGCTGGCTGTGACCAGTGACTGCATTGTCTTTCAAATGTTTTTTTAACAACTCCCAGGACAATCTTCTCCATGATTTTACCAGATACAGAAGACTAACAGGTCAGCAGTTACCAGGGTCATCTCTGTTGCCCTTCCTGAAAAATAGGGACAACATTTGCCAGCTTCCAGTTGATTANGCCTCTCTGCCTTCAAAGGAGTCAACAGCTCCTCCCAGTCTGGTGCCATCAGCAAGCTTTCTTAGTATACCTAGACACCTTCCGTGTCCAAGCTATTTATGAAGNGTACCCTTGGATGAATCCCATCAGGCCCCATGGACTTATAAGTATGTAGCTGGAGCAGCAAGTCCTGCACAAGTTCAGGGTTGGCTGGAATTTAACATCCTTGCAGTCATGGGTCTCTAGCTCAGGGCTCTGGGGGGCCCAGAGCTCATCAGTGTCGAAAACTGAGGGAAAGACAGCATTAAATGACTCTGCTTTGTCTACATCCCTGACACTCTGCCAAGAGAAGATGACTACTCCCTGGAAGTTCACACCAGCAACTAACTACCAGTGTGCCTTAAGAAAAGCAACTCATTCATATTTCCCTGCTTTAGTTAAGGGCACTAAAAACACAGATCATGTATTTCTACCACCTACTACATTTCACAAAAGAAAAGTAAAAAAGAGAGACATTGAAATAGATATGGAAAGCAGGGCAAAGGTGGAGGAAAAAAAAGGTTTTAAAAAGCATAATGAACTACAGAGAAAAACACCACCACCACATTCTGCATCCTATATGAGGTTTTGCTCTTTTTTCTTTTTTATTACAAAGGCAGCACATGAGTTCAGTTTTTTTAGTTGTAATCACCACTGGTATGGCTACAAAAATAAATAAATTCAGAATCTTTACAAACAATAAGAATCACTAGAAGGCATCATAAATATAGGAAAAGGAGGTGTTTACTTACTGGAAATAGAAATTCCACTACACACTATACCTAAGAATAGTAATACACTTAATGAAAAAAAAACCTATATCCAGATTTCATTTAGCCTACTTCTTTCCCCTCCCCTTTAAATATAATAAACTAAAAATAACCAATACACCACCCTGCAGACATGTTTCAGCAAGTACCAACAAATATGAAATAGGCAAAAGACTTTTCCCTAAAATTCTAGCCACTTCACCTAACTTCTGAAAGTCGAGCCTTCCCTTAAAAGGATTAGTAACTTTGCTAATAGGAATGTTCTCTACATTTTACAGATTCAAGCTTGTTCCTAGTTTATAGCCTTACCACAAGGAAAGTCCCCTTAACAGCCTACTAAAGCAAATGATTGCAGCAACTATTATTAATTTTCTTCTCCTTTTATGGTTTTCATCAGTAAAAAGCACTCATTTTATTTCAGCTGTGTCTCCTTTTTTTCACTATATACACAACCCATTCAAGAGAGCCATGACTAACTGGGAGAACAACCCCCATGTGCCCCCATCCTTTCCGAGAACAGCTTTTTCCCTCCTCACACTTCAAATATACCAATAGGTCAAGCAGTTTCAACCAACTCTTTAATCACTAGTAAAACATCAATTCAATTAACATTCCAAAAGTGATACTTTGGCACAACTGACATAAAACAATTCTTCCAAAGAAGTCCACTTAAATGGGCCTTTGATTGTTAGGACATTATTCTTGCGTAACTTCTCAGCGTGGTGTGCTGCACGTCACATGCCAAACTCTAAGACGTGGTTAATGATCTACAGAATCATCCCAGCTTTGTCTGAAGAAAGGAGCCTGTTGTGATACATTTTTTTTCTTCAGCAAAAGGGCACACAATAAAGTCCTGTCTAATAAAAGTGGCAAAACAGAAAATAACGGGAATTTGTGCCATACAGTTACTTTTATTTCATATCCTTCAACAAGGTTATCTTTCTAGGCATGTGCTGGTAGGACCTCCAAAATAAATGTCTAGTCAATATTTTCCTGATGTGCTGAAGAAATTACTCAAAAGACACCCACCAGTAACTGACAGCACACCTTGAAAAACCCACAACTGAAACACTGGTAAAAATTAACTGTCAAAAAAAGATCACAGCAAACAGTGAGATAGTTCATGGGAAAATGTGCTTTTACATAAAGGTTTCACTTTCTAAAGGCAGCTAAGGAACTAAAAAGCCTAACAGCTTACACTCATTCTGATCAATTCCTTGTTACATCCTGCAGAGCACGCCAAGTCACAGAAGTATCAGAAAAAGCTGATTACTGCAGATGAAACTCTCTCACCCATATCTCACCTTGTGTCCCCTCAGTAATCTTGTCAAATCCTGTATTATTCAGTCATGAACTAGTTTAAATATTCCCAGAAACTAGTTAAATCCAGCCCTGAAGAGCAGTTTCATTCTGTAGCAGCCAGTGAAGCCTTCCATTACTGGTTCTCAAAGGCAGACCCATCAGACACTCAAGGGGAGGAGGAGATCAAGTTAACATGAGAGAGAAAAAGAAAAAAAAAAAAAAGATAAAATAATTCAGAGCAAGGCCAGAGATCAAGTGTAATCCTTATTTGAGTCTGATCTGCTGCGTAATAAAGATGACAGAATTTCACTCAACCCTCATCCTGTGACTGAGCAGGAATTTGTATGATACAAATTAGTCAGAGAGAGAGAATTTAATATCCCATAAATTAACTTGCTGTATTTTGGCTTCCAGACTCAAAATTTTGATCGAGTTTTCCCTTTATGAAGTATCCTCTTAAAAAAACAACAACAACAAAAAAAACACCACAACAAAACACACCAAACCCCAAACTAAAAAACACTACATTCCCCCAAACTCACAAAAACTCCATACTCTTTCCTGAAAGGTATTCTGTACAATTTAAGATGTGTCTTTTAAGGCAAGAGAAAACAACATGTTTGATATTCAGACTCTTTGCCTCTAGCAGACTCCACTAAACCATTAACTACCTGCAGCTCGTTTCTCTCATCTTTCTATATTATTCTATAACCAAGACTGTAGCAAAGTCTCACTGAATCTATGAGGTTACTTAAATTCTTCACTACTTCTATCACTCCCTACATTTGGTATACTTTTCAGGACAGCTCATAGCCTCTGGGACACCAGGAGGTACCAAGAGCTCAATTTGTCATCTATTACCAGCTCAATGGACCTTGCAAAATATTTATAGTTGCCCAAATGAATGTAGCTTAACCTGTTCCCAGCACTTCATACCATTAGTCCTTCTTCATTTGCAGCCTGACACATTTGTTTCTGCTGCTACAGAGAGACTTATAAACTGAGTGTCTTTGGACTAAATGCATATTTATGGTATCTATAACCAGTAATGTCTTCACCAGACAAAGGACCTGCACAACTCATACTTAAAGAAGAAATAATATCATGGAAGATCCTTATTATCCACAAGATTTAGCCCATGAACTAGTTTCAGCTTTTGTGGGACAAAAGAGTGCCTGGAATCTGTTACATAAATACAGAATTATTTTTCTTGCTGGCAAGAATAAATCATAACTTACCATTCTAATAATGAAGTTAAACCTGAGCTTCTACACACAGAAGAATTTTAATTTCAAAGTCAAAGTTCCCATGGATACACCAATTTTACTCAACCAATATGCTTTCTAGCCAAAGTTTTAAATTTAATCATATTATGCCTAGCATTACATAGAAAAAGCATTACATAGACAGCATTACACAGAGGGGAAAAAAGCTCCTAAGCACAGCACTTAGCATGTTTTTGCCAACAAAAACTTTGGCTAGACCTGAAAAAAAACCCTAAAAATCTATTTATAGCTAAAGATCCTCTACAATCCTGAAAACCTTTTAAATTTAGCTAGATAGGGCTTAACTTTTTTCTCAAACCACACATTTTATTAGTATTTTTGATACAGTGTGTTTACTTCTATGAGAAGGAAATAGCCCATGAAGCTTCAAGCACTTCACATATTTTCAGCTGTCTGGAAGGGTAGCACCTTGTAAAAGATGAACAGAATTGTCCTTAGCCCCACCAGACCAGTAAGATCTTGAGTGCATATGCAACACAAACTGAAAAAACTGAGACCAGTATTTATCTATTTCCCTCTGAAACCTCACAGTTGTGCAGGAAGATGTTTTATCTAAACACTGAAGGCTGGCAAAAGAAGGCCAGATTTATGGGATGTTATCATCCTGTCTATGAGCATTGAATGCTTCACCAGAACTTCAGCTGAAATCTAGCATCAACACCATCTCTACTGAAAAGAAAATGTGGCAGGGTGCTTGAGAGTTAAATTTATGAAGCTCCTGTAACCCTTTACTAAAATGAAAGGAGTGCAGGGATGAATTTAGAAATTTAAATCTGAGTAAGTAAAACGTAAGCCTCAACATAACGTTCTTCTGAAGCTTTCTGTTTAAAATACAATTTTAAACTGCTACTTAAAAAGAAGTGGTCTGCTGGAAGGTGACTTTAAGGAAAGATATTATAGGAAGCAAACCATGGCAGGGAGAGGGGAGAAGCCCACATAACCCCCTTTGGATTTAATTTGGAAGATTTCTCTGGGAAGCAATAGCACTGAACACTTAACTGGAGCAGCAGAGCTTGACGGTCAACCATTGCTCAGTGGTGGGTAACAAAGAGGCCAGTTAGAGGACAAGGCTGTAAAACAACCTGGTCTGTGTGACACACTTGCTTCTGGCTTGGGCAAGAAGCTTTTCGGTTGTAATGCCTGCTGGAATACCAATCCATCTTCTCAAAGAAAAATCTCCCCTACAGAAAAGCAATTCCTTTTTCCACTAGATGAGTTCTAAAAGCAGTTGGTTGTTTTTTTTTTTTCTTTCCAGTACCTGAAAACTGATACTTTTTCCTTGTAAATTCACAAATCCTTTCCACAGGGGAAACACAGGCACTACAGATGAGTCCACTTCTCTATGCAATTGCTAAGCAGACGCTGTTATCAGGTCCTTATTCTCAGAGTGCCTCTAAAAGGAGGTCTTCAAAGCCCACACCCCCTCCCAAAGTTTGCTCTTGAAACTGAGAGGAGGTCCTTAGCTCAGGCAGGAATGCATGGCCAGGTGTATTTTAGCACAGTCCAACTGGCACTGTGAGGCCAGGAGGTCACTCCACACATACTGGATGGCTTATGTTGCTCAATAAGGCACTGGCGAGTTAACTTGGCTTCCAAGTCACCCAAGCAAACATTGATACAGATGTGAGTTTTTAAAAAGACAAATCCATAGATGAGATTGCCCTCCCAAACACATCTCAATAAGCACTCTGAAACACTGCCACTCACAAGGCATTCCTACCAGGTCTCAGCCACGAGTTAGCAAATCAGCATCTGCCCACTCCCTCACAAACCAGAAAGTGCTTCCTGTTTTTCTTCATTTTTATTCCTGTTTTAAATTCACTTAAGTTTTTCAGCTTCCTCATTAGATACTTTACTTTTGCCTTAGATACCTCCTTGCAAGTTTTTTTAAATTACAAGTCCCCAAAGGATTTTTTGCAGAAGCGTAACTACATACATACTAATTTTTAGCAGAAGGGTAACTACATAACAAGTCAATCAATACAATACATCACATGATTTTTTGAGCTAGGTTATACCATGAACTTAATAAACATCTTAATTAAGGACACTGACATTTTAGAGAAGAAAAACAGGGTTTTTTTAATCCAACTATAAATAAAATTAAAACGTTATACTTTTTCCACATTATCACTTTAATCCCAAACACATCCTATGTATTTCTGCCTCCTGGCTGTCAGTCTTCAAATGCCTTCTTCCCAAGCATAGGAAACCAAACCACCAGCTATAAACTTGCACACCCTCCCAAGGAGAGTCATACTATTGATAACACAGTAAGTTAGCTTTCTCTTTCACAGATCCACAGGACAGCTTCACTTACAAGAATGTTAGCTATGGCAGTACCTACCCACTTCAATGCCACTTTCCATCCTGCCATCAATACTTAGGAAGCACTAGCAGCAGCAACATGCTGACAGAGCCCAGCACTGCCCCTTGCACAGTACTGCCCTTCAGGGCTAGCCCAGGACACCAGGCAGAAGGTTTTAAGACACTGCAAAAGGCTCAGTCTTCAGACATTTTCAGGCATCTCATCACAGCACCAAAAGCAACAGCTTTTTAATCCTTCAGTAACCAGACTGGAAGACTCTACGGACAACCTGGTCACATATCCCTGGGAACACACTTTCCCACCCCTCCCCATAGCCAGAGACCATATACTTCTCCCACAGTGGCAGCATGTCTTTTTGTTCAGTACAGGCACTGGAGGCCTACAACATAGAGAGAGGGACACAAGTCTATCGGTCATGGTAACTTTAGGAGAAAAAATTAATTACTAAGCCCATATATAGACAGTATCTCAAGCATTATTTCTATAAATCTTTTCTCCTACTAGTACCTTTCACAGCTGATCAGGAGTAGATGACAGGAAGAGGACTAGAAATACTACCAAATTATCTAGGTCTCACAGATCAGAAGTTACTGCAGAACATCTGAATGCTGGTAGTCATCACTGTTCACCACTGAAAAAAGAAAAAAGCCATCTACAAATCACAACAAAACAGAGACCAGATCTCACAAAAGAATTTGAGAGTTGGTAGGTTCTCTTGTCAGAAGTGACCTTCTGTGTCAGGCGTTTCAAAAAGGAGATTCTCACGCACAATGAGTAACACAGAGTTATCTGAAATGCCTTGGGAGGTATGGTTATCAGATCAATAGCAGGCACATACAGATGCTCTGCCCTAGATACCTGCTAAGTGCCTCTTACTTAAAGGTAAACTATCTTCTGGTGAAATGCAACTCAACTCTGCTTCTGCTCCTTACCAACCATAACCAATTTCTATTCAGCTGACTATGTCTTCACTGAGTTCTTCTGGATAGTTGCTATTTGTTAAAAGCAAGGAGTAGTTCTGGTAATCTGGTGGGCAGCCTTCAGCAAGTACAGAATGTGGGAGACTGTGCCAAACATACAGCTGCCACTTGGGTTTTTTGAGAATGTTCTGAAAAGTTGTTCACCTCATTCTGGTAATTTTGTCACTGGACACCTGGCTTGTATTTTCACAACTTACACTGGCTAAGATAAACACATGGTTTGTACATTTCCAGCACTACTTCTCTCTTTTAATTCCACTTCTGGGTTCTCTGCCTACACTCCGAAAAGCATATTAGTATTCAATGTTTAGAGGCATTAATTCGAGGATTAAACAAACAAAAACCACAGAACAGGCACAGTAAAAACTGATCTAGTCTCATTAGCTTTCTCCAAGCCTGGCACAAAGACTACCACTAAAAACTATTAACAACAGTTCTGAACTTTCTATACAGAATAAGCAACAAAGAGCAATGTTGTTACCACTGCACAGTGCCTACCCATTCAACCCTCAGACCACGAGGGGAAGTTACTTACTGAGAGGCAACTGCCTACAGATAAATACTTTACATCCTTTTCTTTCAACATTAAGGCAATGATGCAGCATCTCTACCTGACAAAATGCTCTACCACTCAAATAGAGGAGACACTCCAACTATGTCACTTCCACTGGGCTTCCAAGCCTTTAAGTAAAAAAAAAATAAGAGGTTGAGCACAGTAATACAGAAAGGGCATACAATGCTAGAACAGGAAAAAGAGATAAGGGAAACAATACAAATGTGATACATACAGCTATCTGCTCTGGGAGGGAAAGCTCATGTCCTAAAGACGGTCTGATAGGAGTCTTTGTTCCTCCTCATAAAAATCAGGGAGGATCCAAGCAGTTTGAAACATTTTCCATTTCACAAAATTAAAGATTTAATTTTTAAATAAGCAACAGCATCTAAGTGTCACTTGCAGCAACCCATAAGATTTGATGATACTTTTAATGAAGCTTGGAAGATGACGACTCAACTACATAGGGCTTTTTCTTTCCCTCCTTTTTTTAACTATAAACCACTACAGATTCTGGTTATTTCTCCCTCTTCTGAATGAACCAAAATCTTTACTGTTTTTGAGAGCAAATGACAGCCAGAGAATGGAAACAAAAAATTAAAAAAGAGGAAAACCTCCAAACTCTAAGAAAGCCTTATTTCTAAATACAATGATTAAGAGAGCAACAATAGATTTGTACATCCAGATCACAGACCCCACTATGAAGAACAGAAACTGAACTTCTGAGGACTTTCACAACATAAGGCATTAAACTGCATAAAGCTTGTTCATTGCTGAAGCAACCTGCACAACCAGAACCAGCAGCTGGTCAGCCCAAACCCCTTGAGGAAAAGGGAAGCAGGAGCTCCACTGAAGGTCACTGCTAACAGGGCAGACATCGCACATATGTTTTTATACTGCTGTCATTGAGTGGATTGTAAACATAAGCAGAAATCAAAGCTGGTTGACTCCATGGTGAGAAATTATTACCCAGGCAATGATCATCATTTAGAAATTTGTTTTAAAGTCTTTTTCAATCTGCTAAGCTTTTGCTTCACATTCTTCATGAAGCATTCATTTATCTTGTCCCATCTCCCAAACTGTTTCTTGGGGGTTTCTAGTTAATGCATTCTTACAGGAAGAGCATTTTCCTAGAGATCTAAATCAGCCAGCCTTCATTTTATAGATAATGATTTAATTAAGAGAAAAATAAAGTCTCAAGAATGTACAGTTGAAGATTATATATGACTAAAAATTCCTAAGCAGTCATCAGTTGCAGAATGTAAAACAAAAATGTCCTACTATTTCAGCTGTACTGAAAACCCTTAATTTTAAACTAAGCATATAAGAGCAGTTGGGTGGCTGGACAACATCATCTCTTTGTATTTTGTAGAATTTCCTGAAGTACAAGAAAAAGTGGTTAGGAATAATAAATCACATAACAGATTAAAGAAAAAAATGCCACTGGATCAAGAGGAGAGGCTGAGGGAACAGAAAAGTATCTACATCAGATGCTTAATCATTAGTGAACAAAGTTATTCCAATCTTCAATTCATTAACCTGTAAACCATAAAAAATATCCTCTGTAGCTGAGGATATGATGGGTTGTTTTCATCACAGAAGAAACAAAAGAAGAAATTGTGAAATGGTAGAACAGAAAGAACCTGAAAGCACAGCAGCTTTAACTCACAATAAGACATTAGTTTTAAGTGTCAAGTGTCTTTCTTCCTAGGGTCCTGTACATGAAGTTACCATCATGCTACAAACTGGACTGAAATGTATTTTTGCTCCAATGGAATTGGTGAAAAGGCAAAAGTTCAAATACACATTTTCCTCTTTTTGCTTTATCTATAATAAATTCAAGCTACACAGGTCTTTAGACTGTCAGCTGAGCTCTTCCATAAATGGCTCCCTGGTGGCCCAATCACCAACAATTTCAGTTCTAGTCTACTTCCTAAGGGATGGACAGATACATCATCTGATGTGTTTGAGTTTTCTGATGTATCTGTTTAAAAATGATGTTAACATGTTCTCTTCTAGATCTGTTTTTTTTTCCATGTCCAGGTAGATTACAAGAATTTGGAAATCTTGTATGCTTAGAGTTGGTTGTCCTAAAGGATGTTATCCTGAATTTCCTGTGGTGAAGAATGGCAAACTACTTGTGTTGAGAATTCACTCAAATTAAGAGGGGAAAAAAAAACCCAACTCATTTCCTTTGACCACCTTGCACAAGCTAAGTTTAATCATGAAGTTCAAATTCCATTTCCTAGGCATATCTTCAGGTACTGCATATGAAGTTCTAAGTAATATGACAGGTGCAGAAAACAGAATTTATCACAAGTTTAATGCTTTTTGACCAAATCCCAGGATGTTCTGCCCAGTGTTCACCTGGAAGCAAACAAATCATTCAGCCTTGGGAGAGAAAAACACCCTTTTTGTTCCAGAATTTTTAATGGCTCCAAATCTATCCACCACAGACTCCACGTCTTTCTTGACGGAGACACAAACAAAGGTTACTTGTTTGGATATTTTGCAATAGTACAATGTGACTCAGATGAGGAATTACTAAGCGTACCTTCAGTTCAGGCAGTGAAATGCTGCCACAGGAGAAATCCTTGGGAAGCTCACATGGCTAGTGGCTTCAACATAAAACAGCAATTGTAGTGATGCAAATGACCCATGGATGAGATGAGATGCCAGTGCAGTGTGAAGATAAACTAGCCTAAGTATCAGCAACAGCTCAGCCAAGGCACTGTGAAGATGGCTACGAGTCTCCCTGGCTGTGACACCATAATGTGTGCGTACATGAAAGTTGTAACAAGAAAAGTATCTACATGAGCACTCAAAGAAGTAAACCCACACAGCTAACAGCTAGTTATCTGCTCTGTACTTGCATCTTAAGCACTTGTCACCTTCCTTGTGAAGGAAAGGGTAAAAGTTCATTGCCAAGTCAATAGAAAAGACAACACAGCTCAGACTGCCTAAGTTCAGACACCTCCACATACAATACTAATTTTAGGTAGCTATTTGCTTTTCATTACTCAGTGTGCCTGATACCCCAGAAATAACCAGAACTGAGTCAATATGAGTTACTCTGTACACATTCATCTCTATGCTACAGGTAATGAAGCTTTTTGCTGTTCTGCATAACACTATTTACTCAGCTAGAAAGAGAACTACTGGGAGGAAAAAGCATGCCATCCAGTCCCTTGTTTTCTACCTCATGCTCAAACTGTTGAGTGTTCATTTCTTAGGCAGCTCAACTACACATTTCACAATACTAAAGTAAAACTGAAGAGTGCAACAAGGCATTAATAACTACTTTCTTGCACAGAACACCTATTTACACCTTTGCACATATTCTACCAGGAGATTAGTTTTACTGAAGTGAATAATCCACTTCTTGGACACTTTTGAGATTTTCTACAATTTCTCCCACCTGCTCCCACTCCAACAGGAAGATCAATTTCCACATCTGCCATTTTTGTCAGCAGCTTTGCCATTGCATTTACACTGCTTGACTAACCATTTCTCTTGTTCATGCCTCCCCCTCTCACACGTTTTCAGTACCATTACAAAACAAAGTGTCAGCCCTTTGACTAACCTTTCAGCTGTCAAGTCAATTTTGACAGATTACTGGAAAATACACCTCCTCCTTCAGTAAGCAGAGAAGAAAGGACAAAATGTCAAAGGCACCATTATGAAGATTACCTATATTGCTCCAAGCTAGGATCTGGGGGCTTTAAAAAATGGGTATAAGACAGACCTCATCAATCAATTCAAGGACTTGTTACAAATTAACTTGTTATCTCAGGCAAAGCTGAGAAGCAAAATTCTTTACAGAAAAATAAGAACACAGGCCATGCACCAGAGACTAGATAAACACATTTTTCTTCTCCCTTCCACCATCCATTCAGATGCACTTGAAAACGGTCAATATTATGGCCATATTTTACAATATGACTCTAAAACTCAGGTCTTGCTCCAAGCTAAAATTAGCAAAGACAACCTCTCTCAGTACAGAAGCTGAAGTGCTACTAAGGACTCCCAAAGCTGCTAATGTTTGTCAAACCACAGTGCCACAGCACAACACTGGACAGCTTTTGCCAGGTACAGACCTCAGGTCAGCACTACTATTCAGAGAGTGTCTCACTGAACCACCAAGTAGTTTCCCACTTCTGCTAAATGAGCACAGTCACTTTGCATGCTCTTATTAAATACCACATGCAAAGTGGTGATTTAACATGGGGGGCTGGAATACAGAAGTTACCAGAGAGGTTCACACATGACATTTATCTTGGCCTGCATCAAAGACTCACAACCAAGTGGCTTACCCTCCCCCCCTTTAGTTGTCTCCCCAAGAGTTAGTTGTAAAATTAAACATTAGAAACAAAATTCCTCCTTCAATAAAGTCAGTTAGCCATAGTTACAGAATCACAGACTCATTATGCTTGGAAGAGACCTCTAAGATCAAGTCCAACCATCCCTATCACTAAGATACCACTAACCCATGGCCCTAAGTAGAACATGCAAAATCCTTCTGCCGAAACCCGGGATCGAACCAGGGACCTTTAGATCTTCAGTCTAACGCTCTCCCAACTGAGCTATTTCGGCTCATCAAACATAAAAAAAAAAAAGTTGAATAAATAAAATGTTTTACTTTTTTCCTCCTGTTTCTTTTTGATGTGTATTTTTCACAGTTCCCTCTGACAGGGTATGTCCATATTTTTACTTCATTTGCATACAAAAGCACTTTTAGTAGCAGTGAATTTGTTAACTTTACTTTTGTACTGTATTTTCAAGTTGTAGAACACAGAAAATAGAACTTCCTCCACAACTTTCTCCAGACAATTCGTTATTTCTTCATATTTTGAATCACTTTCCAAGTTACTCTGCTCTTTTCAGGAAACAGGCATTGCAGAAAAACGTAATCTGGTACACTGTTTCACAACAACAAAACCATGCTTCCAGGGATGGTCTAGAGCTAAACCTTTATTCCTGCCTCTGAACCTGCTTCAGAGGCTTTAGATACAGAGCTCACTGACAATGAGCTGTCTTCAGGGGTTTTCCCCACTTACACAAGAGATTTCTTTTCTCAGCAGCTAGTCATGCTGTCCCTTTGAACCTCTGCTCTTAAAATTTCCTTTACAAGATGAAGGGCCTATAACCTCACACAGCTTCTCAGACAAGCCACACTATTTGTGTATGAGGTCCTCAGCTGTCATTGTTTTACATACAACAGTTGTGAACAACAAATACAAAGAGGCCAACATCATATACTGAGGGATCATTTTCCCAAAGGCAGAAAGCAAAAAAATCAAAGCTGCTTGGTGGCAACTGGCTCCTGAGCCATGACTCACCAGCAACAAACTTGAGGCATTTTATTCTCTTCAATTTCTATCTCATATCTTGTGAAGTTCCTGCCTCTTGAGCACAGGTACACACTCAGCAGCCTTCCTCAATAAATGATCCTGATGCCCAAGACACTTTTTGAGGTGATTTTAAAAAGCAACCCCCTCAATTAAAGATACCTCATTACAAATTCAGCAATACTCAGCCCCAACTGTTGCTCTCTCACTTTTTCATCAGGTTCAGAAAGGCTTTCCCACGTGCCTCAGAGTCCTCTTTCTTTTAACTGACATACCTAGCCATCTCATAGCTTCCTTTCCCCTATTAAGCCTCTACTTCCAAAAGTCAAAACCAGCACAGTATCAAAAAGGGTAGGAACTATCAGTCTTGACTTGTGAGGAAAATACACCACTAAATCCTACTCTTCCTTTGTTCCATTTCACTCTGATGAAGGACCATGCTTCCTACCTACCTACAGCCAATTTGTGCATCATTCACCACACAAATGCTTGCCTTCAGGGCAGCAGGGAGATCAGCCTGCCTGGGCTCATCTCATACTCCAAGGACTGAGTCATACCCATCACAGGTCTCCCCTGAGAACTTCGCTGGGTCACTCCCATTCCAGGAGAAAAACATGGGCAGCAGGGAATGTACACCAACAGTGAGAAATTCAGAGAAAAAACAACCAACCCCAAAGCCTAACTTAGCAAGGGAGGAAGCTAACCCTTCTTACCAGCTCAACACTCACACCTAGCCCGAGAAAGCTCAGCTCACCTGCCTGCCTTGCTGCCAATGAAACGCTGGTGATCAGAATCTGCAGTTGACCTAAACAACAGAAAAGCCTTTTCCAGACTACATTTATCTCATTTGTCCCTACTAGCTCTGACAAGTGAAAAGTCACCAAAAAAAGTCTCTAGGTGCAGAATAAAGGAGCGGAGAGTGTAAAAATATGAGCTGATAGCTGAATATTCACAGAAGAAAAAAGTCAAATCAGATCTTGCATGCCAACAGCTAGCTCAAGAGGAGAGGAAGGAAAAGGGAAGTTTGCTTTCCCAGTTAACCTGTTTCCCCATTATAATGCTGCACAAATATCTGTCAGTAAGCTCAAAGCTCAGCCGTTTTCTTAAAATACAATTACAGCATCAAGAAATGAACTTTATCAAATACTTGTCATTAACTTAGCAGTTGGCTGCTCTAATAATAAGCCAGCAACACAGGGGACACAACCACTAATAATTAAGAAACCTTGCTGCTGGCAGCACTACTTATCTGTCAGACGAACAAATGTCAACTTAAAGAGACTGAAATCTAACATACAAACAAGTTTTTCCTATTGAAACATCAAGGCATCAGAAAACATGCCTGAATATCCAAAAGACTCCCACAGCATTGTTAGCTGCAGCCACCACACATTAGTATTCCAGGCTTAAAGCTGGAGCAGGACCTCAGAACTTCAGGATGTGTTTGCACTGCCTGAGATAAAAGACTACGTGCTAGCTCAGTTGCATTCCATCAACACCCAGCAGGAAGTTTTGGGTTACTCCACAGTTGCTGTCAGAAACATATAGAAGAGATATATATATATCTATATATATATGTATACACACACACACATACATATATATATATATATATATATAGCTTTGACATCCTGAGTCTCCAACTTCCAATCCTTTCACATGAGAAAGTTGTTCTGGCTGATGTCACTGAGCTTCTTTGGTCCAGAAAATAACCTACTTCAAACATACTGCTATGAAGGTCTCAAACCATACACTCAAATGCCTCAATCACAGAATCATCATTTGGGTTGGAAGGGACCTCTGCAGGTCATCTAGTCCAACGCCCCTGCAGTGGGCAGGAACATCCCCAACTAGAGCAGCTTGCCCAGAGCCCTGGCAAGCCTCACCTGCAATGCCTCCAGGAATGGGAACTCAACCACCTCCCTGGGCAACCTGGGCCAGTGTTCCACCACCCTCGTGGGGAGGAACTTTTTCCTAGTACCAAGTCTAAATTGACTCATCTCCAATTTAAAACCATTGCCCCTTGTCCTTTCACCAGCAGACTAGTCCTTTAAAACATGCTAGAAGTTTACAGTTTCTCTCTTTTTTGTACAGTGTATGGATTTTTTAAAATTCCTTTCAATTAAGTGACCCACAAAGAAAAACAAACAAATGTAATTTGTAGCATCAGAATATAGGGAGTAAATAAATAATTCTCTGCACCAAGAATATAACAGCAGCCACACTGGGTCAGACACAAGAACATCTATCCAAGCCTCTGACAACAGAGAAACAGTCAAAAGCAGATGGTTAGGGAAAAAAGAGCATAAAAACATGGCAAGCATATGATACTTCTCCCAAATATTCTTCCATCTGTAGCTTATTTGTTTCCTTGAGTTGAAAGCAATTTCTAAATAATTCTCTCATAATCATCAGATTGGAAAACTAGAAATCCGGAATTATTTGATGTGAGCATTTACATAAAAAACAATCAGGTCTGACAACTCCTGCACACCCAATTTACAAGATTTGTGGATAAGAATATAAGAGATTTAGACTAGGCTAAGCAGCTGATTTTTCCAAGATAAGGAGGAGTGTGAATGTACAGCCAAGAGCCTTCCCTAAAATACCTGATTTGCACTTCAGACCTAACTTGGAAGAACAGGTCAAGTGTGCACTACTGAGTGATAACAACACAGAAACATACATCTTAAGCACTTCAGCATGGAAATTTAACTCTTCCTGAAAAAAATATGTGAGATTTTTCTAAATAACAGAGTGAGATGTAAGGCAAGATCAACAGAGCGATGAGTAGAAATGACACATTTTAAATAATTCCTCATAAGATAGGCAATTAAACTGATGCAGTACTAATATCCACACATTTAACTTTTGATCCATCACTGCTACTGCAGATATACTCATCAGTCACTAAAGTCTAACCTTGGGAAAACAAAACACTGTTACAGGAATGAAGCCTCAGTGCATCCAGGTTTACATTGTCACAGCCAACTGTACCAGAATAACAAATAACCATCCAAACTGAACTGAAAGTAAAACACAGGGACTTCTATAAATACAATAGTCCCCAAAATAACACTGATAAGCAAGAATAAACATACTTTCATCTAAATACAACATGAACTAAGAAAATGAAAACAGAACATGCATTCCTGTTAACCTTGTCTATTTTACTAGAACACTAATGTAGTAGTTACTGACAAGCATCCCTTCATTTTCTAGGCCAGATCTTCCATATTTCTGCCTTGTACATTGTGTAAAGTACTACTGGGTTATTAAAACAGACATAATGAGTTGGCAGTCAGTATTTAGATAACAAAGGTGCAAATACTGAACTATACTTTTGTCATGTTTCTATGCTAAAGAATTCTTAATACCCTGGAATATGCTTTCTTTCTGGATTCCCCTATGTATCCACACAAACACAGTTAGGGAAAACAATACATCTGTATTTGATGACCCTGTGATAGCTTCACAAGAATTCAATATTAAGCACTATCAGGTTAATAAACAGAAGCTAAATTTTAAACTTCTCCTTGCTACAAAAACTCTAAGCTTATCTGGTATCCACTTGGTAGAGATAAGACAGTGACACCATACAGAGATAAGAGCTCCAGACCAAGGACTGCAGGCACATTGTGGTCAGCAAAAACAGAAGGTACACACAAAAGGAAATAATAAAAATATATATAAAAACTGCATGCTTTTGATTTAACATCTGAGTAACAGTGTCCACAAGACCCCTTCTTTCTACACCAGGACAGGAGAAAGCATATATGTGCCCTGGGAGCTGCTATTTCTTAGAAGATCATCAAGAGCCATTAAGAAACCAAAACCTCCAGGCCCCAACACAGCCTAGCCCAGTCTTGGCAACTTCCACCATTATGCAGGAACACAAGTCAACAGGGAGATGGTACAGAAGTCCATACCTGCCTCTGAAACACAAGAGATGGGTTGCTCGGCTCAAAACTAATTCCAGCCACGGAGAAGCACATGGAAGATGTGTTATGCCATCATCAGTATAACAACACTTTTCAACTGGAGCCTTGCAAACACACCTTCAGCAATCCCACTGCAGGATTCCTCCTGAGGCTCAGGAGACAGTGGTAGCATCTACAGTGGTGCTACACAGGCAGCAACATCAGCAGCTAGCCTGCTCCAGGTGGAAGGGAGAACTGCAGCCACCTGGAAGGCAATGAGCTCTAACACTTGTGTAGCCTCAAAACAGGCGTCACCTGGGTGCTTCACCAGGTACATGGAGAACCACTTCTGGAGCTTTCCAGATCCCACATGAAGCTGGAACCTGAATCCTCAAGTAACACTGAATAAAATACTGCAATAAGTGTAAATGGCTGAGAAGAGGACTTGAAAACCAGAAGACAAAGCCTAGGAGGGACTTATTACCAAAGAACAATCTCACCAAGATAATTCTGCTGAAATAAAACCCACTGCTAATCACCCATGTGGGTCTGGCTTACTAGAAACAAGCAGCAGTTGCCCACAAGAGACACCCCACAGTAAAAAATGTCAACTCTAAAACTGAAGTACAATTCTTTAAAAGATATTGCAACTGACATGGAAAATGTACTTAGAACGGAGTCACTGGTAGGGATATTTTTTCATAGTAAAAGATTAAGAAATGCAAGAAGTGAAAGCTCTTAAAACATCTCCTCCCCTCCAAAAAATGTTGCTGCAGAACTTCTCAGCAGTTTCATTCCCCCCTTCCTTCTTAATTTGTGATGCAGGAAAAGCCATTTTGTACTAGATTGTGACACGAAGTGACACAACTTCCCTCCCAAACGTCACCCAGAGGAAAGTGGAATATTGCACTATGCTTCAGCTCCCCAAATTTCACAAGAACATCTAATCTGCATTCTTCATATTGTGACTAATAAATTTTAGGAAAATTCAGCTAGATATGAAAAGAAGAAAAATATTGAAGAAGATATTTCTCCCATGACCAACTTAACGGCAAGAACATTCATAGACCACATTTTTCTGGGTAGTCTGGCTCTCTACATGACAGACCAGAGCTTCCTGACTCAATAACCAAGAGCAAGATATTCATAGGACCAAGACTACCAACCACTTCTCCAGCCCACAGCCTCCCACCTCCTCTACCCCAGGACTCCAAACCACAACCCACACTCTCTCCTGCATCTCAGAGATGCTGCCTGCTGCAACGCAGCGGACCAGGCAATCCCTTGCGGCTATCCCAGACAAAAACTGCCTGCAGCCCATGCTCTCTGTGCCTTAAATCCTTAAGTGTGGGCTCTAATCGCTGCGGTGGAAGATCGAGCCACATCCGAAGAGGGTGTTAGCTGCGTGCATTTGAAAGTCTGACACCAGCTGATACCAACTGGATGTCCGAAAGCGTGCAGCGAGAAGTGATGAGAAGTTATAACCTCTCTAACTCAAGCCTGAACGTGCACTCAGCAGCCCTACTGGGGCAAAAGAAAGCAAAATGAACATCTTCTCAGGACATCTACGTTTTGCAAAGCAGGTTCAAAAATACTAGAGATGAGCTGTTCTAAGGCCCCTTTTGGCCCTTCAGAAGTGCGTTTCTTTTCAGACTTTGTCTTACTGCCAAGTGGTTTAAGGCGAATTACTTTACATCGGTACCGAAATAACGCGCTAAGCACCGGGAGCCCAGGGAACATTTCCCGGTCCGGGATTCTCCCACAGGCACTCGCCTGTCCTGCGCTCGGGTTCTTGGACAAGAAAAGCTGTCCCGAGCGAGGTCAGCCGACCTAGAAACTACGCCAATAAATTAGGGGAAATGAAAACTGTAACCACATCACGGTCGGTGTCAGCGGGCAGTGCCCTCTCTCAGCGGACCCGGAGGAGAGGGGCAGCCCACCGGCAAACACTCCACAAGTTTCTGGGAGGTCCTTTCCGCCCGAAAACCCTGGAAGCCCGAGCGGATGGACGCTGCGGGTCTCACCTGCCGTGTCCCAGATGGAGATGTTATAGGGCCCCCACTGCTTGAGGTAGAAGGCGCCGCCAACGGTGCTGACCGTCTCCTGGAAGCGCCTCTCCATGTAACGGTGCAGCAGGGAGGTCTTGCCCACGTTCATGTCCCCCAGCAGCACCACCTTCCCGTCCGGCTTCTTCATCGCTGCTCAGTCCTGTCCCGTCCTAACCGGCAGCAGGCTCCCGCCTCTCCCGCACCCCGGGCGCCCGCCGGCCCGCTCTGCCCGCCACGGCCGAGCCCCGGAAGCGGCGGGACGAGGGCCGCCCTCCGCCGGCAGCGCAAACTTCGGGAGCTCGGCCGGAGCCGCAGCGATCCGTCCCTAGCTCCAGCAGCTCCTCCTCCTCACCGGCCCGGCCCCGCTCCTGCCCCCGCCTTCCGCTGGCGCCGGGGGGAGGGGAGGCGGTTCAAGCTCCGCGGGTCCCCCCACCCCACCTCGGGCCTACACCTCAGCCCTGCCCCGGGGGAGCTGAGGGTTGTGTTCCCATTCGGCCCTGTTTCCCCCCGACCCCAAGGCAGGGTAGCTGCGGGCGGGTTGCCGAGAAGCAGCCTCCCTGCAGGGAGAAGAATGAGGCCGGAGCTCGGCCACGCTTAGCCTTCGGGATGGGGGAGTTAGGGGATGGGGGGGTGAATGCTGATATGGCTCAGGCTGCCGAAGTCTTTCCAGCTGGAGAGAGAGCACGAAGTCACCAGCTCCGCAGCTGTCCTGGAGCCAAGTGGAAAGCCCGCATCCCTCCCGGGGATTCCAGTTCAGGTGATAGGATTGCAATCATTTGAATTACCCGGAGATCGAGCCTATCATTTTTGCATCAACCCTTTTCATGCCAAAGAAATCCAGAAAAATAATAGGACATGAGCATGTCACAAATGTTGGACAAGGCAGGAGATAATGCACAGAGCAACTGGAATGGAAACAACTGTTAAGAGTATTTTGAGAGAACTTACCACTTTTTCATTTCTTCTCCCTCCCCACCCAAAAGTGTTCCGATAGCAGCATTTTTCATGATAAATGAACATGTATCCTCACTCTTGTATGTCTCATGTTGAAACTGTTAGAATCTCTTTAGCCAGTCTATGTTTTGCTGGGTGGCAGATTTGGGGAATTTTTTTTTTCAAGCCATGCCTAGTTAATTTTGCTTATTCTGCTTTTGCTGCCCAGATTTGTGGTTTTGCAGCTGCACCTGGTGATACAGAATTTCAGTTCTGAATCAGATACTCACTGGATATTAAAGTACCAGAGACACCTAAATAGAGAGCATGTTAAATTTTTTTTTGGGGGGGGAATCTTACAAAAGACTCCAAAATAATAGTACAGGATGTGATTCAGGGCTGTGTCAAATACTGGAGAGGGGGGAGGTGATTCACTTTGTTAATGTATAGCAGTATTTAATGATTCACTTCTGTTACTGAATAGCAGTATTTTATTGTGGTGTGTGCAGCCTTCAGCTTGGATTCCTGTTTCCCATCTGGATTCCCATCTCAATCCCAGAGTTGGGAAGAAGAAACTCATTGAATCAAAGTGCTTCTCTACAAAGCAAGTAGCTTTCTTCTGGGTGCCTGGTATGACAGCATGGGAAGAACAGATATTCTCTTTGCGTGGATGCTATTTGCAATGTAAGTTGCACCCTTTTGAAGTGGTGGGCACCACTTTAGAGAGAGAAAAGAAGAATCTCATATCAAAGAGTTTAGACCATGAAGATCTGAACCAGTAAGGGGATCCTCAGTGCATGCACTCTCACCTTATGCATTTACTGTCCATATAATAAAATAAAATACCTAAAAGCTTAGGTATGATTATTGATTTACAACAGTACTTCTGATACCAAATCATAGCAGTTAAAGAAATCAAAACAATTATTTCTGTGTTTTACTAAGATTCTGCTCTACTTGGGTTATTTTCATGTACTAGTGAAATATAGTTCTTTCTATCAGTAGTTTCTAACTGTGATGCAGACAATTAAGGACAGAAAAAAGTTTCAAGAGTAGGGTTTTCACCCTATGCAAGTGGGATTTTAGTTTTTGTTAATAAATAACAGACACTATAAAAAGAGAGCACAGCTCCCTTCACAGATGTTTTCCACTGTTGCTTGAAACAGATAGCCACATCCCCATGTTGTTGGGAGTATGCCTTTCCAGCTAGCAGAGGCCAGTCAGACAGGGGACTCCTGAAAGTGTCACCAGCCAGCTTTCAGTGATGACAGTGTATAACTTTTGTATACTAACCATAGCCTAGCTAAATGAGATGACAAATCCATCAGGTCCAACGCTCATTTGGACCAGGTACCACAGTTAACAACTGACACAGCCAGGGATGTGCATTAGCCACTACTGTGCACCTCCCATTCACTTCTTACTTAAAGGATCATCTGTTTCATAGTAACCTACCCCTAATGATGGGATGCAATGAGGTAGGAGAGTACTGTGTCTTGTTTGAGATCCTTGGAAGAGTTTAGGAAAATGGTGATATGGACAAGTTCCAGCTATGTAGAAGGTCCCCTGAGGTAAGCCCTTAAATACTCAAGGTTGTGAAGTCCTTGGGAGTCTGAGCTTCCACTGACCTCTAGAGAACACTGATGCTAGGCACAGTGCAGTGTGCTTGGTTATTACTACCCATGTCTCCTTGTAGGAATGTGCTCTAAACTGCACCATACAATTTAAGTCGTCTGTTGTTACAGTCAAATGGCTCATGATAGTCTGTAATGCAATATATATAATAACAGAGTGTGTGTGAAAATATTTGGGACAACATTAAGAGCCTGTAATTTGTTCTCTAGGCCTTAGATGCCTCGGCCTGTTGCAAGATCATTTCCCCAAATCGCTGAGTTGTCTGTGACAAGAGGTCTCCACCATAGTAAGTATGGGCATAAAGAATGTCAAAATTTGCTTGACAGGGAGGAACATGGCAAACTTTACTGCCTGGGCAGTGCATGTATGCAGGCTGCACACATTGTCTGGCATTCATTTGTTTTTCATTTTAGAGGATCTGAGGACGTGATTTCAATGCAGTGAGGTTGTTCATTAGCCTTCCTGACAGTGTAGTGATGTGGTCACCATGGTCAGTCTCCAGTTGTTCTAGCATTCCAACACTTAGGCTAGCTTATGGAGGCAGGCAACACATTACAGTTTCCTAGCAGTTTCTGTGCTATTGTAAACCTCCCCAAAACCAGGAATGCCAGCCAAAAACCTGAGCCAATAATGACTGTACTGGCATCAGGGTAACTCAACCTTTCTAATCTCCTGCAGTACGAAAGCTGCTTAACTTTGCAGGAGAAAATTAGAGCCTCATCATTTGTTTCCTTGTCAGCCTTCCCTAGGTATTTACCTACATTGCCCTGCCTATGGGCCCCATTTGGTCTCCAGGCTAACAGTATTTTGTAAGTTCACATGGGGTGAAATGCTTGTCACAGAACAGGGTTGATTTTTGGTGAGATGATCTTCTTTTGGAGACAAATTGAACAGTAGTTGGAGGTGTATGGCATGCCAGCTACTAACTGCTGCCCCGAACATGTCACAGGTTTGCTGTGACCTTGGTGTTGACCACCTCAATCTGTCTCTCTTTTCCATCCTCTGGCAGTGTCTCTATCTTCTGGGATGTTCAACCTCTATGACCAGATGAGTGCTTCCTGGAGATACCACAGGAGACTTTGATGGGACTGTTGCTAATGATAAAGGAGGTACAAACTGCTGAAAGAAATATGCTGCTTTTTAAACATGGATAAATCCATAAAGTAGAGGCATGTACCTCCATTATCTAGTGAATCCTAGACAAGGCCTTCCAAAAAAAAGAGAAGAGCGATAAGGGAGGCTTGTTCCTTGTCCTCCAAAGATGCTGGCACTCCAGTGGTGTATTTGTTGCAAGGCATGAGGTCGCTGCAAAAGCTGTGAACAGGTAGCAGTTTGGGAAGCACAGCATAATTTCTGCGTTTGTTTCTACTTATTGCCTTCCTTTATGACTCCTTTCTTCTAAATGACCAAACAAGCATGCATGGTCATTAAACAGAGATATTTGCAATTGTCACCCTCCAGACAGCCCTAACTACAGCTCACCCTCAAGGTGTTCTCTTGAAGGCTACAAAGCCTGAAACAGCTATTCATCCCATTGCCACTGCTCTGCTCATTCATCCTTACCTAGACTAGGTTCTTCCTCTTCACCCCACGGAACAGCCAACAACCTAGATTCCCTAATTGAGGGAAACTGCCCTGCACTTCAATTCAAGAGTTAGTCTGCCTTCCCTAGGGTTGCAAATCCACTCCTTTCTCCTCCTTTTCCCACCTCTTTCTCCCTTTCCTTGTACTAGCACTGACTTCTGCTTGACCCTTCCCCAAGCCAATTCAGGTTGATGAGCTCATGAAAAACTAGTTCAACAGTGACAGTGGGTAGTTTTCTGCTGGTTTTGTGGTCAGCATAGATGTAGTGCAGAGGAGACTGATGAGAAAGTCTGTTATTTGGGAGGCTGAGCTTCAGTTCACTGGGGCTTCAGCTGGGCAGCACTGGCTGCTCATGCCAGGTGAGGTGCATAGGCCTTTGTTTCCCCTTAGGAGGTGTTCCTGTTCTGCCTCCTCTTCAAACCTCACTGCTCTTGGAGATCCTCAGTTGTGGGACTGTTTCCTTTCACCAGGATTGAGCAAGCATATCATTTTGTTACTCGTGCCTGGTAGATGTCCAAATCAAAGCACACCGAAAATGAGACAGGCAAAGCAACCAGCTTGAGACATCCTTACCATGGAAAAGCTTGACCTGGATGATTAGAATTTGCCTGTGTTAGAGGCAACTGAAAAGAAAATCTTGGCTAGAAACCATGAGGTAACCTGAGCTGTAGATACAGCCACTGAGCTGTAGTAAATGCTTCCCTAATGCACAGATGCTAGAGATGCTGATGAAAGTAGGGGCTCATGAGGAACTCACCACCCAGGTCTTATGTAGGAAGTTCCTTTAGACTTCATTGCTCAACTGTGAGCCAAGGTCTCCAAATCATGGTTTTTTTCAGTGAGAAACCTGGGTTTCTGAACAGCTAGCAGCTGGCACAGTGTGGAGGGAGCAGCCCTGCTGTGTCCACACCAGCAGCCAGCTCAGCTCTCTCTTTACAAGTACTTACTGTTCTCCAAAACCTTCCTAGTCCTCCATTATTTTGTATGTACCTAGATAGACTGATATGTTTTACTGTGTGAAGGAGTCAGTGCTGTAGTTTTTCTAGACTTTCTGCTGTGTGAAAGAAAAAACTTTTTTCCTGAATTTCAGGGGGCTTACTTTGGATTTACTCACCAACTGACATGGAAATACAGGACTAAGGGCTTGATCAGAAAGTAAGCAAAGTGATGGTAATGCAAGAAGTTCTGGTAAGTGGACAGACTGTGAGTTTTACATAGATTTCTTTTTTCTAACTGAAGCATTTTAAGGTCTAATCAGACTTCATCAACATATGACAACCCAAGTCTATTCTATCGTGCTCCTAGAGTTTAATGGAACACTGTGCATGGATGTGTAAAGAGTTTAATATCCCCACAATAAGTTACAGAATTATGGCCTATAAAAAGATTTATTAGTTTTTTACTCTTTCCAGCACAATGAAAAGGATGGAGTAAATTAACTGGTAATAAAACACAATTTGCTTTAGTTCTTATAAACTCATCAAGATTCTTGTTCATGACAAACAGATCCATGTATCTGTGAGAAGCCCAATGGTCTGCAGCAACCCATAAATGGGAATCTGCAGGTTTGACAGAGTCAGGTGGCATGATTCTGGTGACTAATAATAACATGTAAGCACAAACAAACACAGCTTGTGACTTTTAAAAGTGAAGTTATTTCACAACGCAGATTTATGGGAAAAACTTTATTTTTATTTGCAATTTCAATAGTGTTGCTATGAGAATCATTTAAAAAGCGACACATATAGTAAATCTGTGTTTTTAGCTGAGCCCACTTCATAACTATTGACATTCATGAATATCAACTATCTTCTGCATTTTATACCCTAATTTTAAGTAATTTTTCTAGGCTGTGAGACACAGCTATTCCCTATGAAGAAATTCACTTTCTGCCAACCTTGTCAGCATTGTTCCTGGTCAAGAAGAAAAGGCCATTGAAGAGTGTCACAGACAACTTTGCCTCAGGGCAAAATCACATCCAGTCGGGAGTTGCACTTGGTCCTGCCTCTAGCCATGTTACTACACTTGTATTTCACCTCTTGGCTGGACAGGCTATTGTGATCCTCTTTTTTTCTTCCTCTTTGGAGTGCTCCTCACCCATACTGGCAGCCTGCAGAGAGAAGTGGGACTTCTCCTCCAGGCACTTGTTAAAGGTCAAAAGAATTTGATTGAATTTGACAATCAAGAACAGCTGTCCTCTTTTTATCCCCTTACAGAAAGGTAACATTTTGACCTTCAAAGCAGAAACTGATCACTGTGAAAGGAAATTTATCACAATGATTTCTCCTAAAGGCATGGAACCACTTCAGGGGCTCTTGCTTCATCTGCATACTCTAGCCCTTCGGTGAGGGATGCACAAGCTATTGGTGGACAATGGAACTTATTTAGAAAGGCAAGATTAATGTCATTAGGAGTATAGAGACAGTCATTGTTTACTTATGTGCGTGAAGATGGGACTTGGAGATTAAGAGGCGAAGGAATGAAAGGATGATTAAGGGACATCTAGACTGGGTATAAGAAATTTTTCCCAATGAGAGTGGTGAGGCACTGGCACAGGTTGCTCAGAGAGGTGGTAGATGCCCCATCCCTGGAAACATTCCAGGCTCTGAGCAACCTGATCTAGTTAGAGGTATCCCTGCTTGCAGCAAGGGGGTTGGACTAGATGACCTCTAAAGGTCCCTTTCAACTCTAACCTTTCTATGCTTCCATGATAAAAGTGGAATTTAGAATACACAAATAATTAATGTTTGTCTGGTTTTGGAGAGTAATACTGGAATTTTTTTCTTAATTTTGTGCTCTTCAAATTAGAAACTTAATGAAATTTTCAAGTCCCCTTCTAGTCCTAGTTTAGAATTAGATAAAAGGATGCTGTGATGATTTTCTTAATAACAGTTATTTCTGTAACCAAAATCTTTTCCCTCCTAGAATGTGGATGAGGACTTCCTAGCTGCTCTCTAGCTTCTGTAAAGAGACAAGAAACAGAGAGTATTGCAGATTTGAGTTGATAGCTAATTAATTGCACTTCCACTGTATTAGACATTATATCTAGGCACTAAAGCCTACTAATACAACCCTAAGATTTATTAAAATCATTTCAAACACAGCATAAGGGCCACATCATTACATTTGAAACATTGCCATGCTGTAATGGCCTGTAAAGTGTTTACATAAAGATGCTGCATTCAGGATTTCCAACTTTTCTGTGCCTTTAACCATATATCTATGATTAAAATGAAGTGCACTACTCCACAGTGCATCCTTTACATCAGTGTTTCTGGGAATTCATTTCTGTGTCATTCTTTCAAGTGCACTTTCAATTTCACTATTGAGAAATTTGCTGCTGATTGATCTTATGAAACTGTTCTGTTTTGCTTTTGCCCTTTCTTTTTTAATAATCAAGTTTTTCATCATTACTCACCTTGGGTACTCCTCCAGAAGTCTTATTGAGATCAGTGGAACTATTCATAGCCATGGTATAAATAAGCATGAAGGGATTCGACCTTCAGCCACTTCAAAAAAACATTCTCCCTTCTAATTACACAGACATAATCCTACTCTAAATTCAAGTGCAAAAATACTTTCAAATTGCCTCTGAAAAACAGTGTCTGCTGTTTGCTGCTGAAACTGAAACTTTTTTCTCCTGCTGTAATAGAATTATCCTCTGTGGAGCTCTGTCACAGAAAAAAATTACGCAAATGATGCTTGCTGAAGCAATATCTTTTTTGGCACTTTGTTTCTGAGTTGCTATGAATTGCATGTCACTGTTGTGATGTCTTTCCAGACTGTAGATGCTGCTGTGTTTCTTGGGAGTCTGGGAAGATACCTAGAAATGAAACCACTAGCTGGTGATTCCATTTGTAAAAGCAAGTTGCTGAAGAGATTGCTTTAGTACCTCCTGGTCTGGCTTCAACTCTGAAAATATTACTTGAAAATTTGCTTGCTTGCTTTTTTATATTTGAAATGTTAAGTGGGAAGTAAACATAATTGCAGATTTCTGTGCTGATTTACACTTAGGCCAGCTTCACTGAAACATTGCTTAAATTGGTTATGGGAACAGATCAGTTCCATATTTGGCCTGACACAGCTCTGATCAGTTCCTACAGCTTTGGGCATAAGGTATCCCAATCTTCCTTCATACTTAGGGCAAGAAACTGTTAAATCAGAGTGAAAACTTGGAACTATAAAGGATAAAAGAAGGAAAATGCTCAAGCAAAAAGTTTCTCTCTGAGATTTTTTGTCATAGAATGTGAATTACATGTATCCTTTTAAGACACTGAGAAAACAGCTTCTGTGAGACAGAGGATGTTGAAGAAATTATTAATGCTTGTTGATATTTAAGCTAAATCTCTAATTTAAACAGAAGTGCTGGATAAAACTCATTCCAGATTTAACATGATATAATCTAATTGACTTCAAACACCTGCTTGTGTCAAAGCTGGTCTGTTTAAGGACTAAAAATAACAGAGCAAAGAGCACTTTTAGAACACATAGGAGATGCTAATGTAAGGCATTATTATTGGCATGAGCTTGTTCCTTTCTAATTCAAATAAAGAAGCTTGTAATGCTCTAACACTCAGATGAGATTACTATAAAATAACATAGCAAGATCACTATTCTCAAATCAGAAAAAGGAGAAAGGAGAAAATTAATTTGCTACAGACAAATGAAACTGAATGGAAAAAATAATTGAAGTTAAAAGGTGAAACAAAAAGAGGGTTGTCCAAAAGAAAAGAGAGAGGATACAACACGTAAAACAAAAGCTTCATACTGAATGGAAAAAGAGAATGGAAGAGAGCAAAAGGAAAACAAATAGGAATACCCACTCTGGTTTGGAGGTATTAGTGACAGTAGAAAAATATTTCCATTCTCAGTGAAATGGCAAGTAGGGACCTGAGCACATAGCCTGTTAATGGTCAGCTATGTGCTGAAGTATTTTCTTAGCTCTTAGGAATTAAAAGTATATATAAAAGAAACCTCTGCTAAAATTCTTCAGCAAAGCAAGATGGACTTGAATGTAAATGCTCTTATGAGGTTTTGATTAGGGTTATAAATTAGCTAACTTCTAGACATATGGAAAATGAAGAGTATCAAAAGGAAATAAAACCCAGCAGAGTACAAATGGAGAAATGACAGCAAACACTTGCTAGCTATTTCCTTCAGAGCAAGTAGAAAGAAATCCACCCATTTTGGGGAGCCTCAGGTCAAAGCCTGTGTTTTGATAGATAAGGCAAGCAGGTTCACAGTGTGCTTGTTTTCATTGTAACTACATCTTGTCATCACAAAAAAGAAAAGCTTTGTAACAAACCTTTGTATGAAGGCACAAGAACTGTGACAACTTGAAACTCAAGGCCATTTTTAAAACTGAAGAATTTAAGCAATCCAGGGAATGGAACTGGAGTTTGTTCTCCACATAAAACATTCACTTCATTGCCTCTGTCCTCAAGTTGACAATACAAAGGATGAAAAACTAGTGGGAAGCTAGCAATAGTGAAAGTAGACATTGCAATAGTGAAAGTAGCTATTACAATCCTGTGGTAGAAGGTTTAAAAGCTTGTGTTCTGCTGTGGGGCCTCCAGGGTAACAAAGGCATGGGCTTGTTGGAGCAGGTCCAGAGGAGAGCCATGAAAATAATCAAGGGGCTGGAGCATCTCGCCTGTGAAGGCAGGCTGAGAGGGTTGGGATTGTTCAGCCTGGAGAAGAAAAGGCTCTGGGGAGATTTTACAGCAGCCTTCCAGTACTTCAGTGGAGCCTACAGAAAGCTGGAGAGGGACTTTTTGTAGGACAAGGGGTAATGGCTTTAAACTGAAAGAGGGTATGTTTAGATTAGATGTAAGGAAGAAATTCTTTACCATGACAGTTGAATGTCACTCCAACAGGTCACTTAGAGAACTTTTGAGTGCCTCATCCCTGGAAGTGTTAAAGGCTAGCTGGGATGGGGCTTTAAGAAACCTGGTCTAGTAGAAGGTGTCTGGCAGGGGGGTTGGAACTAGATGATCCTTAAAGCCCGTTCCAACCCAAACCATTCTGTGATTCAATGAAGTAATTTTTTTTCTGTCAACGCATGCTTACATTGCGGAACTCCTTGCCTCGTGGAGGCCAGAAGTGAAAATGTGAAATTATGTCCTCCCAACAACAAAATGGTTCAGAAGGAGTTCCAGTTTCTGCAGTTCTAGGGGATTTGTAGTGATTATCCTGAGAAGATATCCTTTAGTACATAGATATCCTTTTGGAAAACATCCTGGAAGAATCTACAATGTAAGTTGGTGCCTAGTCTCGTACTACAGTATGTGGGGGGTTTGTGGATTTGTGTTGTCATGTCTTGAAACATGAACTACTCCAGTCACAGTAGGACATTTGGAATTTGACTGTATTATGGGGCATGAGGGCACCTCTCTCTTGCCAAGTCTGCATGCTTAAAAGCCTATGTCCTGATTTTATGCTTACAGAAACATTGAATCGTTTGATTTGGAAAAGACCTTTAAGATCATTGAGTCCAACCATTAAGCTAGCACTCCCAAATCCACTAAACCATATCACCAAGCACCACATCTACATGACTTTAAATATCTCCAGGAATGATGACTCCACCACCTCCCTGGGCATCCTGTTCCAGTGTTTCACAGCCCTTTTTTCGAGCATCTGCTCTAAACCTCCCCTGGCACAACCTGAGCCCATTTCCTCTTGTCCCACTGCTTGCTACCTGGAAGAAGAGACTGACCCCCACCTCACTATAACCTCCTTTCAGGTAGTTGTGGAGAGCAAGGTCTCCCCTCAGTCTCCTTTTCTCCAGGCTAAACAATCCCAGTTCCCTCAGCCAATCTTCATCAGACTTGTTCTCTAGGTCCTTCACCAGCTTTGTTGCCTTTCTTTGGACACACTCCAGCAACTCAGTGTATTTCTTGCAGTGAGGGGCCCAAACTGAACACAGCATTTGAGGTGCAGCCTCACCAGTGCCAAGTACAGGGGGACAATATCTTCTCTAGTCTTGCTGGCCACCCTATTTCTGATACAGGCCAGGATGCTGTTGGCCTTCTTGGCACCTGAGCATGCTGCTGGCTCATGTTCAGTTCCTTGTTGACCAGCACCCCAAGGTCCCTTCCAGCCACTGTGCCCCAAGCCTGTGTTATTGCATGGGTTTGTTGTGACCCAAGGATCTAGCACTTGGCTTTGTTAAACATCATGCAATTGGCCCTGGCCCATCAATCCAGCCTGTCCAGATCCTCTGGAAAGCCTCCCTACCGTCAAGCAGATCAACACTCCTGCCCAGTTTGGTGTCATCTGCAAACTTACTGAGAGTGCCCTTGATTCTCTCATCCAGATCATTGATAAAGGTATTAGACTGAACTGGTCCCACTATTGAGCCCTGGGGATCACCACTTGTGGCTTTCTGCTAACTGGACTGAGCCCCATTCACCACAACTTTTTGGGCCTGGCCAGCTAGCCAGTTTTTTACTGAGCAAAGAGTACACCCATCCAAGCTGTGAACAGGCAGTTTCTCCTGAAGAATGCTGTGGGAAATGGTGTCAAAGGCTTGAGCACCATACTTGTCCTTTTGCTGTCCTTTTTTTCTATGTAAAACAAAACTTGATGTTCAGGCAGGAGGGAGCAGGTGCATTCTCAGGCAGTTGCAAACTTGGAGACGTGCCTTTATTTGGACAAGTGGGAAAATCAAGACTGCAGATATATATATTGTCACAGCCAAAAATCTGGAGGAATTACTTTTGAAACAAGCCTTTGCTAAGAAAAAGTGATTACCATTTTTTTTCAGACATATTTTTTATCCAAAATCTCGTATGTTAAACATGCAGTATATAATATTTACCTTACAAAGGAGGATAAAACATGTTGGATGTCATGTGAGTACTTGGGACACACGTTTGAAAAACAGAAGGTAACATTAGATAAATTGCATAGTGCACAAGGCAGGGGGAGAAGGAAGATCTGGGGGAACAAGTGCCAGGTTTTCCCTGGGGGGCATCACTGGGGCTGGGGTAGAAGCTGTGGAGGGTCTTGTGCTGGAATTCATTGGTGAACACCCAGCACTTTCTCCTGCACCTAATTCACTGGGGTCTCAGTGCCAGGGTCTCAGCTGTGGTGGTCCATTAATCTTTTTGGGGTTCTGCTCTTTCTAGCCTTCTAAATCCCATCAATTCACAGTGGTACAATGGGATGCAGCCAGGCTGCCTGCACTTCTCTGATGTTCCTCCTCACACAGCCATTTGTTGGCATGATACCAAGTCCTAGATATAGGACATATGATAGATATGATATATATCATATCTATATGATAGATAGATATATGGCTTCTGGGCAGTTTGGGCTACAATTGTAATCTTGTCTAGGGTCCTCACAATGAGCCTAGCCTGTTCATCTCGCTGTCCTGGAAGAGCCCCTGGAAAGCCAAAGAGTTTTTCACTGTTCTTGCCAGACCATGCACTTAGACTGTTGAACTAACAGGAAAGTGAATGAGGAGAAGTGAGAGAGATCACCCTGGCTGCTGATGTCCAGGTACAGATCTTTCTTCTGTAAGCCAAGTGAGTGCTAGCTAAAGTCATACAGCTCAGGGAAATGTGTGTGCTGTGAGCCAAGGAGAAGAGTGGGTATCACTGTAGGGACAGGGGTCCAAGTGTACAATTCCCATGGAAATTAAGTGACTCTGGAAATCGTAACTAATGGAAAAGCTGTTTCTAGTGTTTTAAGTCGCAACTCCATTATATTTAAGCAGTCTATTTCAATCCTAAAGGCAGCAGTACCTTTGGCAGAGCAACCATCACTATGTGGAGGGTGCCAGCCCCTTCCGGACTTGCTGAGCCTTCAGAGCAGGCTCCCTCTGTGTGGCTTTGCAGAGGTGCCAGCCCCACCTCGTGGAGAAGGACATCGGGGACAAATTCTGGTAAATACAGACACTTAGTCATTGCTGTTCCCCAGCAGCTAATAAATGAACTAGCTTCAAGGGGTCAGGGGTAGGCTTTTGGCTCTGAGGACCCAGGAGATTTCTCACTACTCTCTGTTCTCGAAGTGCTTAACTTGAGAGCTCAAATACATAACAGTCGTGTGGCTGCAGGTAGAACGCTTTTCTTCAGTCATGGATTAACAATCTTATGTTCTGAAGAAGCTGGCAAAGGGAGGAAATGATGATCAGCTTCAGCAGTTGCCTTGCTCCTGGAGAGGGAGATCGAGAGCTACTGAAAGTCTGTGTCCAGGGCTCCCACCGCTGCTGCTGCTCAGAGGGTCTCACATCAGAGGAGTGGTGACCCTGGCTGGTGGTGGCTCTGGTGCTGCTCAGTGCTGGTCTTGGCAACGCTGAGATGTGGACTGAGGCAGCAGGGGCTGCTTGTCTTTCCTTGAACACATCCCTGCTGTGCCGGTGCAAGACTGCAGCACTCTCAATCCCTCTCTCTCTAATTCAGGGAACAGCAGCATCATGAAGCTGCAGTAATGCTGTGACAAGTAAGGACCAGAATTTAACCTGTTTGGATACAGCTCTGCTACCATCACTCTGAATATGAATGATCCTATCCACAAATTAAACTGAAAGCTTATCACAGCACAAAATACTTGACAAAGACTAATGATTCAAACAGCAGAGATTAGCCAGGTTGTTCACCCTCTGGAAAAACTCTGCTGATAAGAGCTGTGAACGTACTGTGGTAGATAGGAAGAGTTTCTTCCCCTGAACAGTCACAGCATGATCCAAAAATCATTTGTATTGCAGTCACACTGCACTGAGATGCTGACATGCTTGGGATATTGCTGTTCATGTTTCCTGTCACAGGTCATAGTCTAACACTGCAGTAATCAAGAATAACCCTGAACCTAGCAAAGAAACAGTGTAGGGGCCTCTGCTGAACTGAAAGAGACAAAAGCGGGTATACTATTTTTCACATCACTGGTGTGAAATGGTCTTTTGATATACTATTTCCCAGAATAATCTGGTACCATTAGTCAGAAAAGTACCATTAAGTCAGCAATACAAATGAATAGCCCAGTGGAAATTATTTCCCATGATCTCTGAACTGGAAGAAGCACTGGCAGAGGGCAACAATCAGCTGGTGGTAAAGGATTAGTCACAAACCCAACCACCATGCAGCGTGTGCAAGCATCCAGAGCCTGTGGCCATACCTCCATGGTTGTCATGACAGCCCAGAGGCTGCTGCTGTGTGGGGATTCACTGGCCAGCATGAGACCCCTCTTCACACCAGCTGGAAACGTACACCACGAGAAGAGTGATGTGTGCATGATCTCTTGAGTTTCAAGCTGCATGCAAACAGACACCTCTGTGTTTATGACAATGAAATAAGAAGCTTTTCCTTCTTCAACCACTTTTTTCTCCTCTGCTTTTACAGTAAACCTCTGTCATGGAGTACTCTTACCAAGGATAGTTTATATTAAAAAAAGCAATAGAAATGTTTTATTCAGAAAATGTTCACATGTGCAGTCAGATGCTGTTAAGATCATGCTGTTAAGATTACACTCCTTTCCTGGAAAAACTTGTTTCCTCTGATGTGCATAGGGGCTGACAGCACCCCTTAAAGACATGAAAGAAAGTAACTTCCTTCAAAGCACAGTTTATATTCCTTGCTTCCACTATTACAGATGTGCCAGCATAGCACATGCCTCTGCTCTCTCCTATGCAGGTGGGTACCATGCTGAAGCCTGTTTTGAACAAAACCCATGTCAGGTGTCCTGTTATTCCCTGCTGGATAATTTTCAGATTGTGTGTTACCACCTGGCTGTGCTGGGGCTGCTGCTGAGGGTATTTTTTCCTCTTGTCCTTATAGACATACCAAAAACTCTGCTGTTCCTCACCAACAGCAGGTGATGGTCTTGGTGCAAAGGCCCTGTGTGCAGGCTGCCAGCACTCCCTATCCTGGGGCTGTCTGGAAAATGGACACAGACCTCTGTCAGTCCGATGTCTCCAGTCTGCCCTTTTACCCTGGCACTGGTAAACCACAGAAGGGCAGCACAGCTAGTGCAGAGCTCAGCTCTGCTGGCTTTGCATGCCTAATGTCAATGAAAAGCCCCTTTGTGTGAAGGAAATTCTCTGCTGGCTGTCTCCAGACATGCTGCAGCTCTTTGCTAGTGCCTGAGCTATGCAAAACAGTCAGAGCAGAAGAGAAAATCCAGTCAGAGCAGCAATGTGTCCTAAAGGCTACAAACCTATGTCCTGACAGACAGATACTGCCTTGGCTGCAGGAATCACAGGGACTATCAGCTTGAGGGAGTTAACCAAAAGTGCTTCTGTGGCTTTGGAAGAGGAATTCAGCCTTCATTACTGTGCATAGCCTATGGGAATGAACAGATGTACTGGATTAGGCTGCTGGGAAAGAAAGTTGTCAAGTCAGCTTCCAAGTTTTTCATCTCTGTATGAACTACTTCAATCAAAATAATAATAATAAAATGAAATATATATAAACATATATATGAATATATACAAAACCAATACTGAATCCAACCCCCTCCCCGATGGCAACTATTTCACCATCACCACTGATGCTATGGCAGAAGGACTCAGCAGCAGACAGGAACCAGTCTCAGGAAGCTGGATCCTGAAACTGGATACAGGAACACTTGGATCGAGATTGAAGGCAGAACAGACAGAGTCTGCCTTTGATAGAACCATCAAAGGAGAGCAAGCGAGCTTGACCCTTGTGATCTCTCAGCTTTATATCAATATGACATATATGGAAGGGAATACCTAGTTGGGCACTTTGGGTCACCTCTCCTGTCCGATCCTCCCTGCAGGTGCAGCCTTTTACTCTGCACCCTCAACACAGTACAGAAGATTTAGCAATGACCTTGGTCTGCATACCAATCCTTGGTACTAACTCTAAACATTAGGTCTTATTACTGCTAGAAGCAGATATTGCCTGTGAAAACATGCTGTTAACTTCAGAAAGCAAGTTACTGAGAAGAGCTTCAGCTAAAAAGTAAAATCACTGAACAGAATTAGTTCTGTTCTAACTCAAACCAGGATGTTCTGGTATCTGCTGTTAGTTAGAAACACTTTTCCAAGAGGTGAGCCACCTTGTTTTTGACTTGTCAGTGATGTGAGATAGTTAAAAAGACAAGCCACTTTTACATCTGCTGCCTTGAAATACAGATGACAGCCAAAATCAGAAAATGACAGAGAAAGCAAGTTTCTAGTCTGGCACAGTATATTGTTGTAAGCCATTAGAAACAAAGCAGCAAAGTGACTACCTGAAAATTTGCCTTACTTTAAGGACTCAGTGTCTGATACCATTTGCAAAACTATAAATGTTAATACAACTTGAATAGTTTCAATGCAACAGCTCTTGTACACCAACAGAAATTATAAGTCAACTCTTCTGAAAGTTAAATTACTTTTATGTGGAGCATTTCGAAGTCTGTAGAGTTACATCCATATGAGAATAAAAGCAACAATGAAGTCTGGCTGAAATGAAATTTTGCACAAGATCTTTTGGAAAAAATTCAAGTAAATATGAATCTACTTTTATCCTTATTGAAAAGGGATTGTTGAACTTTTTCAGCCTGGAGGTGGGCTGAATCTTTTAGCAGTGCTATGTATATTAACAAAATAATATTCCATTGATTTAAATACTGTTTACCAATAAAATGTACACACTTCAATCACAAAAATGTAGCACATTAGGAGTAACTGGTTTTGAGTAACTGGTTTTACCTGGATACCTCAAACTAGATCCTTACACCAAATGATCCTGGTAGGGCCAATGAGATACTTGATGCCTTCAACTACTGCTTGCTGAGACTCTATTATAAAGTGTGTCCAACCCTATAGCTGTCAGGGCAATATTCTGTAAGAGACTCTGGCTGATTATTCATCTCGGCTTACTATCTTCCTAGACCAATATTATGTTCATTAAAGAGCAGAAATTATGAGCTTCAAAGTTAGTTTCCTTTAAAACTGGAGAGCAAAGTTCGGGGGGGGGGGGGGGAGTGTGTGTGTTTTCTCTAATAAGGGAGTTCTGATCCAGGGTAGATATTGTCTTTTTACGTAATTATGAGTGGGGCTATAAAGGAAAAAAAATGACCCAATGTAAAGAATGCACATTAATCAAATCCTCTGCAAACTGAGCCACAGAAGGAGTAACAGAGAGTGGCAGCAGGCTAAAATGACTTGTAATTCGTACTGATCAGAAGGAACTGTTCTGTATCTGTTCAGCCGACTCATACGTGCGTGTTTCTGAAGGCAAAATGAAGTAATGATACTGTAATGAATACATTTAGTTTGTTTTTCACTTCTCCTATAGTCTCCAATCTTTCAAATGGCTTGTTAAATCCCCCGCAGTTACATACATAACAAATTTTGGATAGCTAAGGTTACTGACTCGTTCATGCATCTGAGCCAGGGCTCCAGAATGTCTTTATTAATTTTCACAGGAGCAGACCTCTGTAGTCTTTCTTGCTCTACTGAACACTCCTAATTTTGATTCATTCAGTTGGCATTTTAAGCTGAAGGCATTTTAAAAAAAAGAGGGTTTTGCAATGTCTTCATTAGCTCATTGGGAATATGTTGTCCTGGCCAAAAACTTTGAAGTGACTTTCTTCTTTGTTACTACTCATAATCCTTCACTGTTCTGTCCCTCAGTCCATTCCTCCAATAAAAATGATAATGAAGCCCTGGAAACAGGCAAATGGCAATCATATTCCATAAAGTTTACTTGCATGTGCTACATAGGCTTTAATGGATGTGTTAGTGATGCTAAATGTGTAATCTGCTGGAGCAGATTATGTGTTTAGCCACCTCTCCCTCAGATACAGAGACAATTCTCCTACAGAAAGCCACTGGGTTTCCATGGGCTGCAGAAAGAACAGATAAGATGAAGACCTTGCCTTTAACAGAACTCAAACAAGGTTAAGAAAGTGTCAAACTGAGTTAGACCCATTGCTCTCAACCTTGTAAGAAAGGAAATATTTCTACTGCAAGCTAAAAGAAAAAACCTCCACTGAGACCTTCTCCACTCCATACCAGTAGCCAGTTTGGAGGCAGAGGGCATGTAAACAAAACTGCCTCCACAGGGTATAGAAAGTTTAACAGTGACTGCCCCTATGGCTCCCACTGTGTGGCACCTTTATAGTGTCACAAGGGACAGAAGGCAGCAAAAATCCACCTTAGGTTGTTTCCACATTGCAGGAGTTCTCCCACTCTCCCTACTCTTCCAAAAATGTGACACTATTTCACTGATAAAAAAATACTTTTTTGCCAGACAGTTTTAGGAGTGTGTTCTGGAAAACCCCAATCTTTTCTTTCATACTACCTCAGCTTTCCAGGGAATGAAGAACAGATTTTTTTTCCTGGCTCACTTAAATGTATCCGGACACTTCCTAGAAAGTGTAAAAAGAAGTATCTGTGTTCCCAGCCAACCTCAGAGACCACCTGGTCAGTGCAACTGTTCCATGAATAAGATTGCCTGTGTGGTTCTGCTGAGCTCCAGTTACCACCAGCTCCTACAAACTAACCATGTGGCAAACCTACACAAAAATCCAGAGAAAGTTTGAGTCTGGAGTAGAATTTTACCACAGTCTTACACAGTATTATCTTTTGAGTTGCTTTCCTCTCCCTCTGTGGTTGTATTGCCATCCTTTGAGTCTGTGTTTTGCATGCTTGGTCAGGCATTAGGGTTTCTATTTCGTATGCCACTGGTCAAATGTTCAAGCCAACATACTCATGATGGCACGTTCACGGGTTTTTTCCAGGGTCTTATACGTCAAGAGGTATAAAGCATGAGCAACTGCGACCAGCTGTACTCCCATCCTACTCCCTGGATCCTAAAAACATGCAGAACCTGAAACTTAGCACATGGATGTATTCCAGGGATTTGGATGAAGAAACTGAATCCTTCTTCACTCTATGAGATACTTAAAAAAAAAAAAAAATACTGCAGAGAGGTTTTGCAGCACCAGTGGGTGAAATGTTTGAGGAAAGTAAGTGTTTATCTCCAGCTTGAAATTATTTACTAGGTATGTAACATTTTGCTGATCAATTATATACACATTTTATGATAATTGACTAATTCTCTTTTTAACTCTGGTTGATGATAGTACACAAGAAACTTTAATGCATACTGGTCACTTGAACAACTCAGATTTAATCTCATTTCAGACTGATATTATTATCCTTTTCTTCCTTTCTCTTGCAGGTTTTGATTAATGATAGAACAGCTCCTATAACCCTGTGGTTTTCAAGTTTTTTTTCACAGTCTGTTGTGTGAACGTTCAGCCAGGAAATTATTAGCCTGGCTTTCTTTCTCCCTTCCTTTATAAATTTACTACAAAAAAGACACAAAATCAGTCAGAATTGCTCCTCAATATAGCTGATTATTTGCTCTTAAATCATAAGCATCTCAGTATTCTGCCATTCCCAAGGCGTTTGCTAATTACTGTTCTTAGCAGTGAGACTACGATTGCTGGTTGGTATTCCTTTGGAATTTCTTCAGCATGAGTTCAGTGTCAGCTGTTGCAGGACCAGAGAGTCTTCACCCCTACAGATTCTTTAGCAGCTCCTTGCCCATAGCTCCAAGCTTGTGAGCATTTGGGTGTTTCATTTTCTCACTTCTGCCACCTGTGGCAAGGGAGACACAGTCACATAAACTTGTAGGCACTCCAAAAGTAATTTATTTTTGTTTTAACTAAAGGAAATATTGGAAGAACTCTGCAAAAGCTAAAAAATCAAGTATTATCCTTCCAATTCAATCTTTTGTTTTCAGATGGTGTGGCACACATTCAAGGATAGATAAAGAAAGGATGAGGAGATGCTCTGTGGTGAATAAAGGCACTAAATCAGTTCAAAACCACAAAAACTGGACCATGTTCAAAAAAGTCAGGTGCACAGTGAGTGGAAGCTGTTCCAAGTCCCATGCTTATGCAGCAGTCAGCAGATGTTTTACATCCATGTCTGAGCAACCATCTGTCTTCTTATCAGTACTAAGTGTTCATCTGACATTAAAGGGACAGATGGAATTGAAACTGAGAGATCAGAAAACTGAGGAGCTTTTTGGAAGTTCACTCTGTCTATGAATTACTGTGCACATCTCTTTTTTCTCCAACAAAGATATTAATGAACATTTTAAAAATGAGAAGGATCATGAGAAGAGCAGCCACAGACACATCAACAGCTCAATAATAACATAGAAATAATCTCCAGCAATAAATACAGAAAACACATATGAAAACAACATCATAGAATTTCAAGAGATTAGTATTAAATTATAGGAAAGAGACAGAAGTGGCTGCCAAAGGCCTTGGAATACAGCCCTATTAACTTCTTCCTCTTACTGGGTTTTGTGACCTGCTTTGTAAAGTAGTCACAGATTGACATACCATGTCTGATACTGGGAAAAACACACTGTTCTTGCATAACAAATGTAGAGAGATTGTTTGGTATAATATGACACAGATCAAGGAGTGTTGGGGTGCAGATACCCACTCTGACTCCATCCATATGTCTAAGAAATTCGTAACTGTAATACAGAGAAGTTCCTGGTGCTGAGTTCCACATCCTACACAGATGCCTCATTTTTTTTTCCTGTCCTGATAACACAAATATGGCATGTGAACTCATGCCCTGCTTTTGGTCACTAGGTTATTGATGGAAAACAATGTACAGATCATTACTTTTCAGTGCAAAGTTTCCAAAACATTTGCCAGTGCATTTGTCTAACTCTACTTGCAAGACTTCTCCTTTGTATTTACTTTATCTCTCACTCCTTGAAGAAGTCACCTGTGCCACCCCAGAGCATGGACAGAAAAGAAGAAATTTTGAGAGTTCCTCTCTTTCTTCCCATAGTCAGCAGCTTAAAGACTTGCTTAGCTAAAGGCTCTACCCTTACTACCATATGTAACAGCTTCTGCTCTCCATTAGTTTTTCTATTTTATCTCCAACAGTTTGGTTTTGAATTCCACATTTATTCTCTGTTCTCTTCTTTTCCCTTATCAAATATATCCTTGTCTTCATTTTCAAGAACTTTCCTAGCATATTTACACTGTGTTGTTACTCCTCATGTATATCCCTCTGTAAAGATGTTGATTCCAGCTCCCAAGTGGCCATCTGTTGCATTTCTCAATGCATCCCTTTGGTGCTTCCTCCCATGCAGCCATCACATATGGGAGAAGAATGCCATGAATGTTTATGCAGTGAATACATTGTACTTTTCAAAGTTTTGCAGAAAAAAATCTTGATCTTGAAGCTTTGATGATGGAACTACTGTCATGCCCATGCTGACCAATAATGACTTCTTGATTCTCTGCATTTTCTTCTCTGCTTGTTTTTAACCAACTGAGTGTTGTCACACATACTTGGACTGCCAAGTTTTCTGGGATCCTGTCCTTTTTACAAGCTTTACACAGTTCCTAGTGCAATGAGGTCTTGCTTCCAAGCATGACAGGAATTACAGACAAGGACTCTGACAAAAAAACAGCAGTTCTCACTCTTCTGATATTGCAGTACCTGTACTTGACGAGCTTTTTGGTGTGTGAGTAGACATGAAGGATCATGAAGGAACCTGCAAGATTTAAGTATACTTTTTGTGCAAGGAACTTGAAGACAAGTTTCATCTGAAAGTGGTGCCCAGGTTCTAAATCTGATTGTCAGTCAGAATAATCATGCTTGTCATTAACAGTTATAAAGGGTGTAGTAGAGACAAAATCTTTTGTTGGGTAGACAGCAAATCACGGTAATATATAAGGGTTACAAGAGAAGAATTGCTTCCTTTTCAGGCTCCCTTGCTTAAAAGTAGGAAAAGGAAGATTCATAGCACTGCAGCTTGCCAGGGTGCTCTGTGTTTGCATGAACAGTGAGCTGTGCCATCAGTCGTTTTGCCCATCTGGGGAATGTAAGAGGCTCAGAAGCCCAGACCCAGAAATTCTTCTTCTGGAGGAACCTAATAATAACTAACATAAAGGTGCACTGTTATGTACTGAAGAGGATCCTGCAGTCCCTAAAACCTCGCACTAACAGCTACCATTTCTGTGGCATTTTGCCAAGGGACAGTGAGAGTCTTTCAGAGGCAGATTTTGCCTGCAGCAGATGGAAGTAACAGCCTTTGGTTGCAAACAGAAGCCTAACAACAGCAAGAAAGGACACAGCCATGTAGAAACAGTGGCACAGACAAAGCTGATGATGCATACCACAAATAAATTGTGAAGGGAATGTGCAATGAGCAGTGAGGGACCAAGAACCTTCTCATGAAGTGCAAGTTAATTAGCTGTGCATGTATCCTCTTGTGTTACCTGCCTATTGGCATCTATTCTTAATATCCACTGTGAAGTATTCATGTGTTCACACATGTTGAACTGTATGTGTGAAATCACTCTATTTCCAGAAATGTTCTGTATTTGTCTGAAGTTCTACAGTTTTACTGTGAAAATCCATTAGTAGTTAAATTCTGGTAATCCTGGTGCAATATCACAAAAAGATTTGTAACCTTATTGATGAACTCTGCAAAGGAAGAGCTAAAAATAGGCTTTGGTAATGTCTTTGTGAGTCTGTTTGGGCCCTTTTGTTTGTTGTTTTTTCTTGCCTTTTAGGTTGAGTAGTCGTTAAGACAAAAGAGAAACAGGAGGAAACTGCCTTTTCTCTTGTAAATGAGTGAGCTATAGAAATTAGTGCTAGAGGTACAAAATTTGTTTTTAGCATTGCCTATATGTTCCATATATACTCCACATGCATGAAGTTCCAGGGTTGTCATGCCACATCTTTTCACTTAATAGTGTTTATAGCAGACAAATCTAGCCACTCTTGTTGAAGAGCCCCAAGTCCTACAGCTCCTGTCCATCACATCACAGTCAAGACTATGCCCATGTTAGTAAGCCTGGCAGAAAGACTCTGAACAGATAAAGCCCTTGGGCTTGCCAGGAGCAGCTGATGCCGTATTTACATCCTTGATGTGTCTACCATGTGAAACCAATAAACATGTGAGCCACTTTGGGGACATTCAAGAAGGTTTGCACTGAAGGATGTGTTACATTCAGCTGTCTCAACCATCTGATGTGTTTCTGTGTGGGCAAGCAGGTTCATAGTTTCCCCCTGCCAACACAGTTACTAGAGCAATACATGCAGTTCATCTTGCTTTGGGGAACTCTAGACACCTGAGTATGTTCTAAATAGACTTTCCACAGCTGAAGAACTACCTTAGCAGCAGCACGAGTGTGTCTTTGACTGACTGGCCACATAGGTGTCTAATTTAGGATGAGCTTGGTAGCTCTCCAGGCCCAAATAACTCTAAGGACTTGATCTCCATTGCTTGAAATGGAAGTTTAAGTATGTGTCTCATAGGCAGTTACCTATATTTAATAGCTAAATTTAGAAATCTACTATCTGGAGCTGAATTACACTCCGTATTTCCCATTACAGCTCATGACCTGGCAAAAATACTCAACCAGAAGCACCTTCTGAAATTCTTTGACCTCCTTTATTTCCACTTGTTCCACTACACTGAATCAGTCCTTACACACCTCCACAATTAGGTCATGCTTATCTTCTGTCACTTTGACCTCCAATTCTAAGCATTTTTACTCACATTGAGTAGCTTAGATTCATTTTATGAATGGTAAACAAGTCTAAGAAGCTTTATGTCCTCAAGAAAATTACTATACTAATGGATTCTGGCTTAACAAAAACCAGGGAGGGGGAGCAGCACAGAGACAGGGCACCTCTGAAGAGAGTCAAGGAAGCATGCAGAAACACTTGACAGAAGAACTGATACAAGAATCTGTTAAACCTGATAAACAGTACTTTTTTTCCATCAAATATTTACTGTCATGATATTACTCAGTAATGTTTTTGTCTTGAAATAATGTGACACTTTTGAAAGGTTGTTAGTCACTTGTGTCATCACAATGAACTGCACCAAGTCAGCAGCTTTAATAAACTCAGCCTAAGAGGGAGCAAAGTAGATCCCTCCTCTGAGGAAGGAAAGACCTCAGGTCTCAGCCTTCATCCACAGGTACCAGAAGGATAGTTAAGGCTAAACCTGTGGCATTTCTTTTTCCTTGGTGAATTTGATAAAAGTGCTTTTGACCCTGATAAACGCAGTGTGGATTAAGACTGTGTGCACAGCTGCCAATGAAAGGCAGCACAGTTTATCTCAAAAGAATGGCATTCAGTTTGCTGATTTTCCTAACCAACACACTCCTGTCTGCTCTGAAGCATTATAAAAGAGCTCTTCCAGAAAAAAAAAAAAAAAACAAACAAAAAACAACAAGCTTGGTTAATTTTTAATTCCCAATCCTTTCCCTCACTGTTACACAGTTTCTCTGTAGAGAGACAGTTGTGAGAGCCTGAGCAGAAGGGGCAGTCCGTTAAATCCTTTTTAGGCTGCTACAACCTTAAAATGTGCCACTTTGGTTGCCAGAATAGAGGCAGGACCAGTTATCAGGGGCCTCAGGACCGTGACTTTTTGTCTATGCAAGGGAAATCTTTCTGCTTCTTGTGACAGATGAACTGATAAGTGGCTGGATGGGGACTGGGAAAGACAGCGATGGAAGGTGGACATTTGCCATGCCAATATATCTCAGAGACCAGATGGAGTTTTTACTGAGCAAAATGTATATTTTATTGCTCCCTAGGAGTGGATTAAATAAGTTCAGTGATAATCTGGTTTCCATATAACAGAAAGAAGCCTTCATGGCCACTTGGAATAAAGTGCCTTAAAAGACTTTTTTACAGCAGGTAACTCACTGGCTGACAACTGAGCTGAAGGCAGCTCACAGGCTATTTCTTTGGTCTTCTGCTGTCACCTGCAGAAACTGCTCACCTGTGGCACACATAGCATATCATGTGGAAATGCACAGAAATAACTTCACCAAAGTGTGTGAGGTTCAGTGCAGTACCTACTCCACTTCAAGGTGTTTCCTCACATTCAACATAGTGCTGGGACCCTCTTCTTTTGCAAAAGGAAACACAAAGCAGGACCAAAGTGTGCTTTGCAGTGAGAGAAGGAGGTATTCAAGAGGAAAGGAGAGTGGGGATGAAAAAGTTAGGGGTGTTAACTTGAGGGAGTGGGATGTGTACCTAAAGAATGGTGGAGGTAAGAGGAATGTCCCCGAGTCCTTATTTGCAGAGTGGGTTTACTATGAAGGCTTTTAGCCCTTCTCTCACTGCATGGTGTTGAAGAAGTGGGTTAGCATGACAGCAGATCAGCCAACACTGAAGGCTGAAGATGATACACCATGGTATTGCCCACTCGAGCTCTGCATCCCTAGCTGAGGTTTGGTCTCAGCAGCTCAAGACAGCTCTGCCACTCGTTCCCCCACCGCAGTACCAGGGATTGGCATGGTTAGTCCTTGCTAAGGTGTCTGGGTTTTGCTGCAGCCACCTCCTCTTTTTTCTTCAACAGGGACCTGCCTGGGTGATTTTTAGTGAAGTACTAGCTGTGTCTGCTTTACTGCCAGCAGCAGGAGCTACTTCTTGTGCAAGAGAGTGGAAGCAGAAGGCCACTGTGGACAGTCTCAGTGCATGGCAAGGGGAGGCTGGAGCCAGCCAGCACCTGGCACTGAGCCACAGCATGGCCAGCAAAGGGAAGAGGCCAAGAGCAGGCAGGTGCTGAGAGACAGGAAAGGCTCTGGAGCTGGGGAGCACCTGTGGGATGGCCTCAGAGCACTCAGACTTTTCCCTAACTGCATGGGCACACAGAGAGCTCTCCCCTTCCCTCACTGAGCATTGAATCTTAATCTGTGAATGAGATTCGATTGTGCTGGAAGACACTGGAAGACAGTGGGAGAGGAGAGTACAGGAGGAGTGGGTTGGTATAGTGTGGTGACCCTGGCATGGGCTGCCTGAACATTTTTAATGTGAACCTAGAGGTGGCAGCAGGAGCTCAGGGGCAGAAAGGCTACCTGCCTCCCTTCTTCCCTGGCCATGCATCCTCTTCCTTGACACGTGACATTTAGCAGCCCTAGTTCTAGGGAACCCTCTGCCAAGGCTCCCTTTCCCACATCACAATACAAAATTCTCACCCCTCCTGATCTTTGCTGCCCCTTCATCAACTCCTCTTCATGAAAATGTGTTATTGGAAGAACAGGATTCATTGACGTGGAATGCCTTTCTGGGAAAGGTGTTAACAATAATGAAGGACAGAAAAGGGAGATGTGGGCTTGAAAAGTTTATTTTACTTCACGTGAAAGGACAAGCCTCTTTGTTAAAAATCATTGGCCGAATGAAGTAATTTTAAATTGCCATAGGTTATTTGGGGCTTCTCTGTCAAAAATAGGTACCATCTTAATTATCATGGTAAAAACTAAAGAAATACGATTTCCCTGCTATCTCAATTTCTTAACATGTCTATATTTGTATAAAGGTGCTTTTATACTGGGATAGCTATTCCCATACTGCAAGGAAAATCATCATTCTGAGGTGTCATCTTTATAATGACATAGTTACATCCACCCTCTTATCCAATTTTGGCTTTTATATTTAAATGACCTTCTCTTCCCCCAATGGGATTAATTATTACCAGTAAAACTTGCAGTGCTGGCTTTGGTATGAAGAAAATTAATTGTTGCTGCCCATACGCTTATACAGCTGTGGCAACAAGAGGAAGAAATAATACACATGCATATATGCTGACTTTCAAGTAAAGAATGCTGCCATCAAACTCAGGTATATGTGTTAAAATTTAACACCTGTACATTGGAGAGCGGGCACAGTAAGGAATATATTTTCCATATATGAGATCTCAGGAATATGTAACAAGAACAGCTCTCACAGGGAGGAAAGAGAACTACAGCTTTTTCCTTTAGGCAAGAAGATTATGCACAGCTCCAGAAGCAACTGGAGGCAAAGACATCACCTGTGGCATTATAGCAATCTGAGCCTGACTACAAATGCAACGCTCGGGGGGGTGTGGGAAAAGCAAGTACAAAGTCTCCAGAAAAACCTGAGGACACAACTACTAAAGTTGATATGCTGGATCTGTGAGATGACTAGCAATGTATCACACACACACACATAAAAAGAAGGAAGCAACATGCTTGAAAGAAGAACCTTCAGAGTTCTTCTTCGTAGTAGAGAACTTCGTAGCAGAGAACTTCTTCGTAGTTATAGCATGTAGTCTTCTTCTAGCAGTCATGTTCAATATATATACTGCTTCCAAGACCAAACTGAACTGTGTCACTTAAGGTAAAACCAATTTATCCTTTATAAATCTTGTCCCTCATTCTGAGTGTCTCTCTTAAATGTGCATAAGGCTGAGTTTTGAGCAAGGGGTTGATTTTTGTGTATGTACAGCGGATAAAACAATACTCAGACAAAGCCTCTAGGCTCAGCTACAACACAAATAAAATAAAACATAGCTACTGAACAGTGAAAAAGTTATAGAAATGAGTAGTATATTTCACAATAATAGCAGTGTTCTAAATTGTTTAAGTTAAGGGATTTGACAAACGTTACCTTCTGCCACCAAAGGACAGAGGAAAATCCACTTTACGGAAAACAGTGTAACTCCACGGGATTTACTTTCTTAGAATCTTGTTATCCCCTATTGAAAAAAGAGACCATTTGTTTTAACTTTCTGGATGTTGCTTAAGAGGTGTGCAGCTCTATGTATGTTTCTTTGCAGTAAATGTCAGGAACTTGTTTGCAGAAGTGGTGGGGTAAGCCCCCCAAAATCCTCTTCGCTTCTGTTGCAGTACATAAATCATTCTTATTGTCTGCTCTAAGGGGACAAACCAGAAATACTCTCTTTATTGTTTCCTTGACAGATGAGGTTTTTTTCACCATTAACACTCAACAAAAAGAAAAAAAAAAATCTTACTGCTCACTTTGGATAAAACAAAAATAACCTAGTGAAGCACAGGGCTTGACAAGTATCATTATACTGAATATGCCTAGAAGTGATAGTATCTGTACTGTCCTGGTAAAAACATGAAGAATTACAGAAGCTGTAGGAACTAACTTATTAAACAGTATTTAATCAGGTGTGGGTGTATTTCTCCTCATTTCTCCTTTCCCTTCCTCAGTCCATATGATATTCCTCTTTAGTAAAATTTACAGCTAAACCAAAGCATGTTGATGTGTTTTTGTAAGGATCTGTTGTTAACTGCTTCTTGCTATCCTTTATCTTGACCACAAAAATCCACAGAAGTACAGTGGCAGGAGTAGTGAGTACAGCTTCAGGTTTTATTCTTAGTTTCTTTGCAGCCTCCAGAGTCAACAAAACTAAGAAATTAAAACACAATACAAAACCACATTTTGACCTGTACCAAGAGAAACATAGTATTTGGTGTAAACCATGCTCATTCCATTCACTTTAATGGCATTAAATGGTACTGCTAACAACATCTGCAGGATTGGCCCCCTTTTAATTTTAACACTTATATCATTATTGCCCTCTCTATTACTACTATCAATTCTAACTCCTATAATTCAGGTAGGTAAACGTTCAAATTAACCTATATCTTTTTCACAATGAAACAAGCTTCCAGATTCCCATTTTAACAAGAAACCTTTGGTCATATTTTATGAGCAGTTTCAACTCAAGCTACTTAATATTTCTCAGTTCTTCCATTCCCTCACTCCACACAAATGCTTAAACCCCCAGTTGTAGTTATTAACATGGATATGTTAGCATGAGTTTTTAATATTTGATATTAAATGGTGATCCCAGTACAGGCTGACACTTGTATTAGAGTGGAGAGAATGCAATCAAATGATGTTGTGAGCTCTGCTATTGCCACCTGCTGTCCACATTCCCCTTGGAACGGCTTGAGAGGGCAGGGTTGCACAACAGTTACCAAATGGATGGCAAGGACTCAGACTTAAGTGCTGAGTGGGTACAAAGTGATCAGAAGGAAAAAAGCAAAAATATTGTGAACAAAGATTCATCAGGAACCTGCAGAAGAAATCACAAAATGGTCAAGAGTGGTCACTATTTTGGGGTCATCTAGTTTACAGTACACACTTCATCCCATCTATGTGTAGCCCAGCCTATGCTGGGCTCAGAGATGGCACTGGCAGTTATGGATCTGTACCATACACAGTATGGAGATGGCACCCAGTACTACACCAAAAGAAGATGTCCTGAGTTAGATGCAGAGCAGTAGAACATTTGGGGAGTGGCAATGTGTTTTGCACAAAGGTTTTACACTCGTGTTGGCTAACTGTAGTAGCAAGACTGTTTTATTTGATGTCAAGGTTGTGCATAACAAAGTCAACAACTTTGGCATAAAGGAAACTCCTTGATATCCTTAGGTTTTCTTCTACACATGAATTGAGAAAGAGGTCCTGGAAACTTCACTGATTCCACAAACAACTTCTGAGGGTTCTGCAGCATCAGAAGAACCTGCTATAAAGGAAATCAGAGAACCCAGTGAAAAACATTTAAATTATATATTTCTTCCTTTGTCTTTTGTTGGGCACAAGACATGTTTTTGGTGGAGCCAGAGATACTTAATGGGATGAAAAAAACATTAACGTTGTTCTTTCCCCACCTCTCTTCCAGGCATTAAACCAGTGCTGAAGTTACAGAAAATTTACACTCTCTTTATCCTTCCAGTTGGAATCAAAACACAAGTGTGGTGTTCAACAACCTGATAACCTTCTTTTGTAGATTAAAACTCATATAAAAACTAAATATGACTAGCTGTTGAATCTATCTTTTGGGTTGTCACATGGTCAGATAATCAAAGGGTAAAAAGCATTACCTGACTGAATACAGGACAAATTTTACTGACCTGGCATTGCCTTCAAAATTGTACCAGATACCAGGGCCTATAGAAAAGTAACTTTTCAATAAAAAAGTTAATACCTGACAGTGAACTTGTCAGGCATCCAAGCTCCTGCTTCATTGCCTGGGTTACTGGATTACTAAAAGCTCAGATTGTCTGTCTTGCAGCCTGCAGACAGTACAGCTGTTAAAAAGTGACTCTTCTGAAGCCAAAAGGCACACATCTCTCCTGCTTGGGTATGGTCCAGGTAAAACCAGCAGGTCTGTTTGACCACAACTTGTATGCAAGACAAAACAGCAAAGGAAAGCATTGCCTGTCTTTACACCTTCTAAATATTAATTGATTGAAACATTGACATTTTACTGCTGCAATTAGACTAGAAGCTTTTATAAAGCTTTTGTCTTGCTTGAAATACCCAGAAGTCTAGAGCAGAAATTACAGCTGTTTTGAGCTTCAACATTTCAGATTTCTCATGTATATGATTGCGTTAGTTTTTCCTGAGCTATGCTTAAAAACAAATCACACCCGTGTATCAGGAATTTGCTCACAAATGCCTAGTGAGGTGAGGGACGTGAAGAGCTTTCACATGCTGGGAACAAGTAACAGTAATTCCTAGGGGTTTTTAATTGCTGCCAGTTGAAAGGGCAGGGAAGGAAGTCCCAAAGCTCCGTGATGGCTGGGCCGGGCCCTCCCGGCTTTACCTCTCCGCTCCCAGCCCAGGCCCTGCCACACAAACACTCGGGCCACGCTGCCGCACCGCGGGGGCGCACCCTGCGCGCTCGCCATTGTTACTCGCGCCGCCGCAGGGGCGGCAGGAGGCCTCAGAGCGCCAGGCCGAACGCCGCCGGAGAAGGCCGCGTCAGCCCCGTCCGAGAGGCTCGGCCGTTCCCACAGCGCTGCCCGCCCGTGCGGGCCCCGCGCCGCCATTGGCTGCCGCCGGGGCGTGTGGGGGGGAAGCCGCGGTGCGCCGCGGGGAGGCGCGGAGCGGTGCTGGGCGGGCGGGTACGCCCGCGTAGGCCTGCCCTGCCTTGCCCTGCCCCGCGCGGAGCCGGAAGCCGCCCCAATGAGTTGGGTGCGCCTCTTGCCTGCGCGCTTGGCTGGGGGTGTCAGGAGCCCCGCACTGTGGCTAGGTAAGAAGAGAGCGCGGAGCAGCGCGCCGCGGGGCCCTGCCCAGCCGCCGCCCCTGCCTTCTCCCCCGGGAGGATGTGGGGATGGGGCGCTGTCACCCTAGCTGCGCTGGCCGTGGCTGCAGCCCTCTGGCTGCGGTGTGATGAAGGTATAAACATCGCTGCACCGGGGCTCTAGCAGGGAGGGGGTGGGGCTTGCCTCTAAGGGGAGGTGGGGGCGGGCCAGTCGGCCGGGTGGGCGCTGAGCCGCGGCAGGCTTGCTCGGTGCCTGTGACAGGGCCACGGAAGCCCATGGGCGTGCGGCCGGGGGGGTGTTTCCCAGGGAAGGAAAGACCGCCGGACGGGCGTCTCGGCAGGGTTACCCTGCCACAGGGCTGAGGCGAGGCGCGAGGGAGGCGGCGGCGGGCCCCTTTAACGGGGAGGTGGGCTCAGTGCCGCCGCCCTGCAGTTCCCGCCAGAGAACGGTTTCGGAGTAAAACCAAAGCAAAAGGACAGGGGCCGAAGCGGCGTATGGTCTGCAGTGGGCCCCAGGGGCGGCCCGGCACAATGAAACCCACCCACGCCTGCCGCGGGGGGCCGGGTGTGTCGCTCACCTGCCTTGCGAAGGGATGACCGGGGGCGGGGGGATGCGCACACAAGCCCCATCGCAAGCACTTTCGCATGAGTCCGCTGAATGTAGGAGTTGCCTGATCCAGGCGAGGCCTCCGGGAGGCGCCGTCTCAGCCAGCCGCAGCGTGTGGCTTTTGTGGCGGTCTTGCAGGGGCGATCCGAGCAGTTTGCACCCGGGTTCCCCTGCGCCGCAGGCACCGCTGGTGCGTGCGTGCGGGGAGCCTGGTTGTCTGCCCCGGGGCTGAGTGACACTGCAGCCTTGGGGAGGGGGCAGGGGTGTTGGCACGGCACGGCAGATGTGCTGGGGTGAGGTAGGGCGCCGAGTCTCCGGAGCAGCGTGCTCTCAGCCGAGCTGCAGTGTGTGCTCTCTGTGTGTAGGGATCGCGCTCCACTGCGGCGGGGAGAGAGGGAGGAGAAAGGGAGGGTGGATGGGGAGGCGCGCTGTGATGAGCAGGGCCTCCAAGTCAAGCTAGCGCCGTCGTCCTGCCGCTCCTGGAGGAGCCCGAGGCGGGGGAGCGGCCGCGCACGAATGACTGCTTGAGCGGGGTGGCGGCGCGTCCTGCCTCGGGGGAAGGGGCCGCGGCTCCGCGCCAGGAGCTCGGCTGTTTATTTTTTATTTATCGTCAATTGTTTTCAGAGGGGGGCGAGCGAGGGGAGAAGGTGTCCGGTGGGGGTTTTTTGTTGTTGTTGTTTACACCTCCTCCACACACACCCCGTTTCGCAGGTGCCCGCAGCGCAAAGGGGCGTCTGGAAAGTTTTGTTTGAGTGCGTGCGGGCTGCGAGCGGTGGCGGCCCGGGCTGGGATGCGGGGCCCGGGGCCCGGTTGTCCGTCGCTTTCCGCCGCACCATAGCGGCAGGGACTGGCGTAGGCGCCCCCTGGGAGAGCCGAGTGTGGGTATTAAACCCCC
>VWZO01019662.1:12268-87353 GCA_013396975.1 Bucco capensis | reverse complement strand
CCATCATCGCGGCATCTCTGGACAGGGGGGTCAAGAACTGTAACCCTGAGACATCATTCAAGAGAGACAGGAAAGCAGCAAATCACGGACTGTGCGGAGGAATGATGTATTTTTGTGTATTTAAGGGAAAAAGGAGATTTCCTGTTTCCTGTTCCTGCTTGCTGCTTGATGTTCCTGCTTCCTCAGCTCGGCTTTTCTCCCTTTACAGAAAAAAGGCCTCTGGCATTTTTGAAATTCCTCCGGTAATTTGTACAACTCCCATCCCGAAATGATAGTAAGGGGGAGGGGAGGTGATTGATTGGAAGGAGGGAGGACGTGTTTGATTTGAAACCTGAAATATCAAAAATAACAAAAGTTAATTCACCAACCTTTCTTCTTGTTGATACTTCATATAAAATAGAAGGGATCAATTGGAAGGCACCTACAATGCCTATCTAGTCCAATTGCCTAACCAAAAGTTAGAGCATTTTATTAAATGCATTGTCTGAGTACCTCTTGAACGGTGATAGGTTTGGGGCATTCACCACGTCTCTAGAAAACCTGTTCTACTGTTTGACCACTTTCTCGATAAAGAAATGCTTCCTCATGTCCAGTCTAAACCTCCCCTGGTGTAGGTTTGAGCCGTTCCCACCTGTACTCTCACTAGATAACAGGAAGAAGAGATCAGCACTTCTCTCTCTGCTTCCCCTCCTCAGGAAGCTGCAGAGAGCAATGAGGTCACCCCTCAGCCTACTTCTCTCTAAACTAGACAAATCCAAAGTCCTTAGTTGCTCCCTGCAGGACATGCCTTCCAACCTTTTCACCTGCTTTGTTGCCCTTCTCTGGATGCATTCAAGCACCTTAGTGTCCTTTTTCAATTTTGAGGCCCAGAGCTGCACACAGTACTCAAGGTGAGGCTGCACCAATGCTGAATAAAGTGGGACAATTTCCTCTTATGACTGGCTGGTTATACTGTGTTTAATGCACTCCAGGATGTGGTTTGTCTGCCAGTGCATGTGGCTGACTCAAATTGAGCCTGCTGTCAAGCAGCACACCCAGATCCCTTTCTGCAAGGCTGCTTTCCAGCCACTCCTCTCCCAATTTATAATTGTGTCCAGCATTACCCAGCTTTATATTATATTTTAATACAATATAAATAACATAAAATATATTATATTTTAATGTAATATAAAGGTAGATTTGAAATGGTTACAGTGATTGTGTTCACAAGGTCACATAGTGTTGAAAGCTTGGTTACATTTGGTGCTTAACCCTCTATTCTTAATTCACTTGTAGATGTCCTCTTTTTTGTTTAGACAGGTGTTTTGCAGTCAAAAATGTTATGTGAACCCTTTGTCAGTGATGGATATTCCAATAAATGTTATGGAGGTGCTTAGTCAATTAACTGATGAAGATTTTATTGCATCTGTTTTCTCCATCATTAATTTTGTCTATATTTGCCAATGCTTTATTATAGATGAATAAAGCAAAATTTAAGTAAACCGATAAGAATATAATTCAAATCTGTTTCCATATAACCTTTATATCTTTTCTTAAGTGCATCTGGCTACATCATGACACACCACTTTACCATCAGTCCACATAGTACATATCTTTAAAAAAGATTTTTCTGTGATTTTAGAATGAAAGAGGTGGAAGGGGGGGGGAGTATTTTACTGAATTTGCAGTATCTGAAATATTAAATGTAAAGAATAGGTGAATTTGCCTCTGTAAAACAATAAACTGTTAATATAAACCGTTGTGTTTGTTTCTGAAAATAATAGATACGTCCTTCTGGCATGGGATTCAGTTTAATCAATGCTGTCTTTGTTTTATTAAGAATTTGTTTCCCCAGACTACTAGATCGCAAAATAGAATTACGATCTGCTTAATAAGTCAAGCGTAGTAAAATTACATCTTTAAAACAATTGAGGACTTAAATGATATTTGCTGTCCGTGGAACTAATTGAGAGCCACAATTTTTTAGGGTTTTTTTATGTCTAAAGCATATAGATTAGGCATACATTTTCCAGGAAACTTTATAGGCAAGGTTTTTTTTTTTTCCCTGGGAAATAAAACAGTTTCTTCAACAGTTTGAAAAGTATCTGAAGTAGAACTTGGTTCTAAAATATCAAAGAGGACATGTGTTGACCTAGTACCATAGGTCACTAGCAGAACTATACAAATGACCCAGGAAATTTTTTCAATGCAGTGGTAAGAAAAAATGCTTGAAAGAAGAATGAAAAAGCCAGTTTGGTTCCCATCATTTACATTTTTCTGTGATGAGATTACAGCAGCTTGTTAGTTGAGAGATGTACCATAACTAAACTATATTAGTTCATGTTACAGAATTTAATTGTTTTCTTTTTAGAAGTTAGAGATGGAAATGATTCAGGATTCTTTGTTTTTCATGAAATTGATGGAAACAGATATTTCCATTGAATTTCCTATCTTGACGAGCTTATGCTTAAGATCTTTCAAAAATATCTTTACATTCATATATGCATAGGAAATCACTAAGAATGATTGCATGGTGAAGCATCATAAAATTGTTAATCAAAGTAATATGAAAGTAGATAAAAATGAATTTATTGTAGAACTTTTCCTTGTTTCAAAATTTTAAAACCTTTTAGAAATCCATTCTAAAAGATACCTTGAACAGTTCTAAAGCTTTATTTACTTCACACTGAGAAATATAGGTAATCCATGTAATGCGACGTTCTGGAGTTGTTTTTGAACAGTTGCTCCCCAGTAAACTTAGGGTTAAAAATTTACAAATAGATTTTAAAAAATGAAGGAGAAGAATTTGCAACTCAGTGATGTTTTCTGACCTCCATGCGTCAGAAAAAAATTCTGATCAGTGCTAAAAAGACAAAAAAATTGTCAGAGGTTAAGTGATGATGGGATATTAACAAAGTAACAAAAACTGTGTAACGCTGGCTATATATATATACAAACCCTTTTACAAATTCTCTAATCTTTCAGGAAAAAAAAAACTCCTTAATCAAATTAATTCAGAATTGTCTGTTGTTCTAGGAGTATAAAATTTACAGAATAAAACTTTTTCAGATATAACAATAAATGAAGAAATAATAGTAAAAATAAATGTAGTAGTAAAGCTGATGGTTTCCTAAAGAAAAATACATTACATGTAATATCAGAACTAAAAGCTAAGTGAGAAATTGAAGTGCAGCTAAAAATAGACAGCTTTGAAGTCTGTGGCTTTAATGTATAGCAGAAGATACTGTTTTTTTCAATCAATGTCATCTTCTCAAGCTACTCAGCCTTCTAAAAAGGGAAAAGAAGCATTCCTCAGGCTAGTATATATGGATTAGCTGAAACATTTGTCTGGGCCTCAAAGCAATTTGCAATGTGACGTCTTGTTCTACTTTGCTCCCTGTTTGCTTTTTTCTGCATTTGGAAATTTTAAAGTACTATGGGAACACATTCTTGTGGTAATTTTGACCTGACCCAAATGAAAAATTAAGTATTAGAAAACATCATTACACTTTTGGTGTCTACTGTTACCTGTTGCCTGCATGAGATTCACTTCCATCATAACTAAGTCAACGACAGTATTACTTTAGGAAACGTTGTGCTGGCTGCTGAGCATAAGGAGTGTTTTTAATTTTATGCACTCTTAAGTCCTAAATGAGACACCAGTGTTCACTGAACTTCAGTTCTGCTAAAATCTAAGCAGCAGGCATGACTTTTGAATGATTGGAAGTTAACTTAAAGCTAAATGATTTATTTTCATTTACACAGCCATTAACTTTCTTTCAGAAGTGTCTTTGGTTTAATTACATGAAGAAAGAACTGATGGGTGCTATTCAATGAATGAATTAAAAGGTTAAAAGGAGCAAAATAAATTGCAGTCTGGAATGAAAATGATTGATAATTGAGCTAGCAGTCTAAATCTCTAAGTTATCTAACACTTGGTAACTTTCATTACTGTCAATGGAACTAATGGAAGTTTAGGAGCATTGCTTTTTGTAGAGGTTTTGTAAATGGTGAAATCCATTAGGAATGTTGGAGACTGCAGTTGGAAGGATTCTTTAAAAGTTTATTCCCAGGTTGTACAAATGTTGAGCTAGATATAGACTTTGAACAGGCCTATATTCAGGCTTTGGTTAGAGCTTGGAAGATCTACATTGGGCAAAAAATAGGCTGTGTATTTTAGCACATTTTAAAAAGATGTACATCAGAGGATATTAGGAAATTAATAATTAAAGTTACAGTTAATGCCCCACAGTTCCTAAAAACTGGAATGGATATATTAAATCTTATTGCAAGGGTCACAGGCTGAGTCTGGCACTGGCAAAGCTATAATGAAATGCTCTATAGAAACCCTGAGATAACAGTAAATGAACTTGATATCTTTGCACCGCATAGTGCATTGATACAGACTGCTCAGTAAGGCCATATTAGTGGAGTACTTTACGTGAGGTAATAAATTTATCTATCAATTGCAATTATTACTAATGGAATGTGGCTACTTTTGGAATAAACAAATTCACAAGCTTGAGAAGCCCCTCATAGCATCCTGTTGTGTGGTAGGGATGATCAGCAATGTCCACCTCAAACATAGCCTCACCCAGTGTCAACATGAAGCTCAGCTAATGTATCTTGGGAACCTAGAAAATGGACTAATAATTTCAAGTGCATATTAATTATGGAAGAATTTGCAATTTCATAGCATGACTGATAGAAGATTCATATGAAACCCTAACATATGCGTGACCATGTGTATGGCACATACTTGTTACGTAATAAATTCTGCTATACTAAAAACTTTCCTTTATTTAAAATTCTTTTACCTGATGACTCAGTTCATCCTAATTTGAGGAGCTCTCTTTCCATCTTCTTATAGAAGGGTGATGATGCCTCACTTCACCACCTCCAGTTTGGTCGCTGGCAGATGGGAAATGGGTCAAACTCTCTCAGAAGCCATATGTTTGCTCCCAGTGGGGAGCTGAAGGAAGAAAGGATTGATTTAATCCTTATTACTGCAGGAGCAGCCATGTGGAAGGTGGATTTCTCTTGGGACCTTAAAAAATTAATTCTAATTAAGGTAGAAAGTGAATTGGAAGTGCAATACAATAGAATAACGCCATATACATGCATTTGTATTTCATCATAGCAGGTACTTTCTGCTGCTGCCTGTTTTCTGCCAGGCAGCTGCTTCAACATTTCCCTGGCTTGCTGTTTCCTCAGCTGTTATCAGTACTGCCTTTCCTCCTCCCCCTTTCTTTATTGAGATAATGGGCAATGTAGTTTGCTATAGCCTCCTGCAGTGCTTGCTCAGCTGCAGACCAGCCCTGAGTGTTGTGCTACTCTAGAAGCTGGTTTGACTTGTTGGGCTTTGTAGCTCCTGCAGCAGCTTGCCTCTAGCCATTTCCCTTTACTGAAAGGATTCTTGTTCCTTTTTGCTGACACACACTCACTCCTGTGGTCGTGTCTTGTTTGGACTGGAGCAGAGTTTTGTAAAAAACCATGTAATGGTACATGATTATTATTCTGTCTGGAGGTGGAGGAGAATTTTTTCCCCTTGACGTTACTGAGTTCCAGCAATGCTAGCTCTTTATTTACTTGAGGTATAGGCTTAGATTCTTTGCTCAGAAACTGCTGTAACCAGTTTAACCAAGGAATAGGATACAGAGTGATAAACAGGTCTGGCAGCAGGATAGGGACCTTGTGGTAGCTGTAAATTATCTTAGTGTGAGGCATCAGTTGTGCTAGAATGTGACCCAAGTGTCATATTCTGCAAGGTCTGGACTGGAAGAGTAAAGAGGCTTTTCAGGTGTTTCTTTTGATGTGTTCCACGTTTTCTGATGACTTGTGTAGAGACTAAGCTCTAAAATGTCTTGTGAGTAACATAGAATCATAGATCAACCCGAGTTGGAAGGGACCCACCAGGATCATCAAGTCCAACTCCCATTAGGCACAGGACAAAACCCCAGGATCACATGAGGTGACTAAGGGCATTGTCCAAGCGTCTCTTCAACTCCACAAGATTTGGAGCCATGACCACCTCCCTGGGGAGCCTGTTCCAATGCTCCACCACCCTCTGGGTGAAAAGATTTTCCTAACATCCAGCCTGAATTTCCTGCAGGGCACCTTCATACCATTCCCCCATGTCCTGTCACTGTCCACTAAAGAGAAGAGTTCAGCCTCCACTCCTCCCTCTCTGGTGAGGAGGTTATAAACTTCAATGAGATCCCCCCTCAGTCTTCTCTTCTCCAGACTGAACAGGCCAAGTGAATTCAGCCTTTCTTCATATGACTTCCCCTCCAAGCCTGTAACCATCTTTGTTGCCCTCCTCTGGATGCTCTCCAGCAACTTCATGTCCTTCATATATTGTGGGGCCCAGAACTGCATGCAATATTCCAGGTGAGGCCACACCAGTGCCAAGTAAAGTGGGACTATCACTTCTCTTGCTTGGCTAGTGATGGAGTGCTTGATGCACCCCAGGATCCGGTTGGCCCTCTTGGCTGCTGAGGCACACTGCTGACTCATCTTCACTTTACTATCTGTTATTACTCCCAGATCCCTCTCAGCAGTGCTGCATTCCAGTCTAACATTCCCCAGAAAGTAGGTGGTTTTCTGGGTTACACTTCCCCAAGTGTAAAACCTGGCAATTACTTTTGTTAAATTTCATTTGATTTGTGACTGCCGAGACCTCTAACCTATCCAAATGTCGCTGGAGAGCCTCACATCCTCCAATGGAGTCCACAGCACCCCCAACTTTGTATTATCTGCAAACTTACTTACTAGTCAAAAGCTTTGTTGCTTACTAACAAAAGCGTAAACAGGAGCAGGATTTACTTTGTGTTATAATTTAACTCCTAATGTACCTATCTGCTGCTTCTCTTGCTGCAGTAATTAATGCCTTCCATTTTTTCTCCCTGTCACTCCATTCCTCAAAAATTCTGAACCATGAATCTGTCATCAGACTGAGTGTGGGCACCATCTTTCTTGGAGATGCTATTTATTCACTGTCTCTCCTTTCTCATCTAAATGTAGCCAGTGAGAAAGGGAAAGGGTTAAACGCGTCTTAGTAAATACATGTTGTATTCCTTTGAATGTATAAGCCGTAGGTTTTTCATGTGCATTCTCAAAAACTTTTTGGTTTTTAATTTTTTAATTACTGTTGTTTTTCCTTGAGCCTAAAGGGGAATCATCTGATAACTATGTGCTGTTACTTGAAATTTTTGTGGTGGAACTGCTGGATCCTGATGTCTATACAAAGTTGGGAACCCTACTGATATTCCCTTTACCAGATTCTCCAGAATCTCAAGTATTTCAAGTACTTCTTTTTTGGCTGGTGGGCAGCATGTCAGGAGGAGGACTTGTTAGGAAATACTCTGTATGTAGAAATATGACTAAGTAGCCCCAGATGTAAAAATCAAGCATAAGGCTTTTCTAATAAGAGCAGAAAAAGGAAACAGGAGAATGTAACTTGAGCTAGAGGGAAGCCTCAGTGAATGCACTGAAGGGCTGTTAACTCCTACACTTTCATGCTTAGAGATTAATCATTAAATTGAACTGAAATAAACAGAGGTAAAATCTCTCTTTGAGATTTACCTGTTGATTGAAGTTTCCTAGGACTCAGATCTGAGAGTTTTTGTTGGCTGGCAGAAAAGTTAGAGAAAAATTGTAGAAACCATGATTAACTCACAGTGAAAATTTATTTTAGGGGTACTAGATGTGTTCTTTGTCCTAAGCTTTGTTCATTTCACTCTTCCTATTTCCCTTACTAATGCAGCTCTGTTCATAGTAACATTTATAGAAACATCTGTGTAAACCAGCCACTAACATTTCAATCACTATGATATGAACGACTTGTAACTAGTCTAGAAACCATGATGATATCTACTCCTGTTTGATAGCTACGTGNTGGATGTATCAAAAATATTAATTTTTAAAAATAATAAAGTATTTGTACCATGATGGCAATCCTAGGATGCTTTTTCTATGCTTAAAATATTCCATAATTCCATAATGTTCAAACTGCAGGCTGGATACCACCCAGTGACCTCTGATTTATGAACTTTTTTTTACTTTGAGGGTGGTGGAGCACTGGAACAGGCTGACCAGGGAGGTGGTTGAGTCTCCGTCTCTGGAGATATTCAAAACCCAACTGGACACCATCCTTTGCAGGCTGCTCTAGGTTGCCCTGCTCTTGCAGGGGGGGTTGGACTAGATGATCTCCAGAGGTCCCTTCCAACCCCTAACACTGATTCTGTGATTCATTAAAAGAATCCAGTGCTGAGAAACCGCTGAAGATGATTGTTTGCGCAGGCCTGGATTTGCAGCTAGAGCTGTCAGACAGAATTGAGAAGCAAGTATAGGTGAATATTATGGTAATTCTCCGCTGTACTGGGAGAAGTATCCAGAAGCATTCTAGTGACAGGAAGGGTGATACATGTATTTGACCATATATTTAGCAAGGAAAAAGGTACAGTTAGAACTAAGGCTCAGCTAGGAACAAGGTTCAATATGTTTCTCTTGCACCTTTGAACACACAGACTTGAACTAGTTTTGCAATTGGAGCAGATCAGTGCAAGTCTATTAAGCTAAATGGGTCCGAGGACCAACCTCAAGGGTTTATACTGTTTGTTTTGAGATTATGCCTTTTCTCCTACACTTGAATCTTCCCCCTGACCCAAGCTTAACTTGTAGGTTTGCAAAATTTGATATTTAACTTTCTTTCATGCAGTAGCTATTTTGCGGTTGTAAAGAGTTGAAATAAGCAGGTCACAGCAAAACACTTAGGATATATAAAGTATTGCAGCTATATAAATTGTGCCCATTCAGACAAAAACACTCTGTCTACTAGGCAAGTTAAGATATTGTCCTGTACAAGACCTATTTACTTGTCCCTGGATGGTCACATGCACTGAGATTTATATGCAGGCAATTTTTTTTCTGATATCTGTATGAAGTGGTGTGTAAGACCTTGATGAATGTTTACTATTTGACATGAAATTTTCTAGATGGATACATGCCTCAGGCTAATTTTCTTCGGATTTCTTTTGTGACAGGGAGAAAGCACTTTTGAAAAATATGACAGAAAATATAGATTTGCTAGTATTAATTTAAAAAAATGATCAAACAAACCATGAGGGTTTCTTCAATGTGCTTTACTATTTTACAATACTTAAAAATGATGCTTGAAAGAAGAACTTACTATTGGCAGAAAGTTTATTCTCATGTCTTGTGTGTTTGGTTTTTCTCACAGATTGTCAGGCAATATGGTCTTGAAAAAACTTTATTCATGTGAGTAAGATTTGCAGTTGGTTGCAGTTTACCATGCATTGCACCTTGATATTTCCAAGGGTAATTATTTTACTTTTGCATGAAAATGAGAGCAGGAACATAGTTTTCCTCTGATTTTGATGACCTCTGCCATTTTGCAAGCAGTGAAGAGGTAAAAGTAATCTAGAGGTTCAAAAATGTGCAAGATTTCCCATATTACAAAATAGAGTTCTAGCTTTGAACCGCATGCGTCTGACAGAACATTCAATTCTCCATAAAATTCTTTTTTCTTTTTCAAGTGTTTAAAAGGTTCAAAATTATTTGTCAATTACAGAGTAAAAACCCTTTTATGGCTATAGATTGTTTAATTTCCCCCAAAGCAGCTTAAATAGAAAATACAACACAAAAGAGTTTTATAGTGTTTTATTCTCTACCTTGAACAGTTTACCAGAATTTGGATTCATCAAATGTTAGTTAAGCATGACATATATGGATATTCTATGTATTCCTGTGTAGTCTGAGCACCTACATCAACGCTGTGCTAAAACTGATAATATAATGGGTATTGCTGGAGTTGCTCTGAGTAGATAAACTACTCTTAATTGAGCAAGCCCCAGGAGATTGACCTATCTTTATTTACTGGGCTTTAACTGTTTCCCTTTTTATTTGCTTCCCATTATTAACATAATAATCTCTTTGCATTTCTTTCATGGGCTTACAATAACTTGTACGTGGTACATAAGTACAAATCCACTTTTGTTCTAGAAATTTTCCAAACCTGTGAAAGGTCATCAGTAACTGTTAACCTATTATTCTTGATATGTTTTACCTTGTCAGAATTGTAAGTTAAAATAACTGAGCCACAGGAAAAAGAACATTTTCCAGTACCAGTTTTTGGTAGATCTATGACTTTTTTTTTTTTTTAACGGTGGTTAGTTTTTTTAAAAAAAAAATCATGTCATAGGTCATTAAAGCTTATAGATCTTTAAGAGGTATATGCATTTTGGAAAAAGCTGTAAGGCAAGAGATGAGAAAGGAAGGAGACATTGAAACTAGTAACTAGGATTTTTAGTTTATAGCGAGCTAATAACTGCAATATGAATATATCTAGATAATTAAAAAGCCTGTAATGCTTTTGTTTCCTTGCCTGCGATTTTGTCCAAAACAAATGGTAGTTAACTTGGTTAATCATACTTACAGAAGTGGTCCCATTTTTTAGAATTATGCTGAGCCTAAGAGAATCTATGGGCATCTGTTCCCTTCTTTGTAATATTAAAGTGTATCAGAGAAATTCTTTGCCTACCAACTGTTATTTACTTAATTAACATAGTGTAGTGTTCCAGTTCCAGTACGCATTACAGAAGTCTTTCACTAAAGACCCCAAATCAATTCATTAGTCAGTCTTGGTTGTTTGGATACTGCTCATTGTAATGCTCATGAAAAGACCCTTCCTTATTATTGCTTTGTATTTAAGTTGCATGGTTTTTGTCTTTAGTTTCCTTTGACTCTTATTGCTTTAAACTACTTGAACATAAATTAAGATAAGGTCCAACTGCATCAAAGTATGTCTTATTCATGTCTGAGTGAAGCCAAATATTGTCCCTTTGGGGATTTGTTTTTTCTTTCTTCTTTAGTAGATGTACCATGTGCTATGGTGGCATATCATCATCTCTCATTTGATAGGAGTGCATTTCAAAGGAAGACAGCTGAGACTTCTAAGAACATGGTGTGCACAAAATTTTCAGGTTATGCAAACTCTCAAAGTTTACTCCTTAATGATTTTCTGCAGACAGACCAAAGTGATGCTAGTTTTGTGTGCATTTAAATATGCTTAAGAAAAGTTTTGTCAAAACTATGTTAGTTGATCTGTTAGTCTAAACAAACAGATTTGTCTTTGTATTTTTAGTTGGAATGAAACAATTTGGCATCTTTTAATGTTCTATATAGGCAAACAATTTAATACATGCAAAATATTTGCATCGATGGCTCTTTTTGTTTCTTTGCAATATACTCCATTGCTCTTATCACATGTATAATTCTGTTACACAGCAGAAGGATGCACTGCAGATAATGCTCAGTTCTGACACTGTGGCCTCATACTCAGCTTGTGTTTCAGTTTCATTAATTTAGGAAAAAAGTATAAATATTTATATATTTAAGAGTGTATTCATAAATGCAGAAATGAGAGGAACAAAAAATTCTTACCTGGCCTTCACAGCTGGCTTACAAGTCTGAGGACTAACACCACATATTATTACTTCTGAGACTTGTACTTGCAGGAAACAACTTCCAGCTATTTCCTCCCTGCTCCCTGCAGACTTCTGCCAGCAGTCAGTCTGTCCCTGAGGTAGTGAGGGTCATGGCAGTGCAGTTAAAGCTACTCCTGTGTGATTGTGATCTCTTTTCCTTCTCCCCGTGAAATGCTGATCTCTCCCAAACAGCGGCCTCTATAGTTCCTTATCTGCAGCTTGAGACAGCTGACAGCTGGGGTTTTATTCTTATCAGAAGGGAGCTTTCTGAACAATATCTGGCCCATTTCAAAGTTGACTGCTATTACTATTTCCTTTACAGATTTTCTGCAACCAATGAGCGATACCTTTGCTTCCATTGTGCTCTAGTCCAGGCAGAATCTCTCACATATGCTTACTGTCAAAGGAGTGCAGTTTATATCATAGAATCATAGAATGGTTAGGGTTGGAAGGGACCTCTGGAGGTCATCTAGTCCAACCCCCCTGCAGTGGGCAGGGACATCCCCATCTAGATCAGGTTGCCCAGAGCCCTGGCAAGCCTCGCCTTGAATGCCTCCAGGGATGGGGCCTCAACCACCCCCCTGGGCAACCTGTTCCAGTGTTCCACCAGCCTCGTGGGGAGGAACTTCTTTCTAATGTCCAGTTTAAATCTACTCCTCTCCAATTTAAAACCATTGTCCCTTGTCCTTTCATTACAGGCCTTTGCAAACAGGCCCTCTCCAGCCTTCTTGTAAGTTCCCCTTAAGTATTGGAAAGTCACTAGTAGGTCCCCCTGAAGTCTCCTCTTCTCCAGGCTGAACAATCCCAGCTCCCTCAGCCTGTCCTCATAGGAGAGGTGTTCCAGCCCCCTGATCATTTTTGTGGCCCTCCTCTGGACCTGCTCCATCAGATCCATGTCCTTTCTGTATTGAGGGCTCCAGAACTGGACACAGTATTCCAGATGAGGTCTCACCAGAGCAGAGTAAAGTGGCAAAATCACCTCTCTGGATCTGCTGGCCACGCTTCTTTTGATGCAGCCCAGGATGCGATTAGCCTTCTGGGCTGCCAGTGTGCACTGTTTGCTCATGTCCAGCTTCTTGTCCACCAGCACTCCCAAGTCCTTTTCTGCAGGGCTGCTCTCCATCTTCTCATCCCCCAGCCTGTATTGATAGTGGGGATTGTTCCGACCCAGGTGTAGGACCCTGCACTTGGTCTTGTTGAAGCTCATGAGGTTCACCTGGGCCCACCTCTCCAGCTTGTCTAGGTCCTTCTGGATGACATCTTGCCCCTCCAACTTATCAACAGCACCCCATAGCTTGGTGTCATCTGCAAACTTGCTGATGGTGCACTCAATGCTGCTGTCGATATCATTTATAAAAATATTAAACAGTACAGGCCCCAGTACAGAGCCCTGAGGGACACCACTTGTCACTGATCTCCAGCTGGACTTTGAGCCATTAACCACTACCCTCTGGATGCGGTCAGCCAGCCAGTTTCTTATCCACTGGACAGTCCACCCATCAAATCCATAGCTCTCTAACTTGGCCAGTAGAATGTTGTGGGGGACCGTGTCAAAGGCCTTGCAGAAGTCCAGATAGATCACATCCACAGGTTGTCCCTTGTCCACTGAGGTAGTCACAGTATTGTAGAAAGCCACTAGGTTTGTCAGACAGGATCTGCCCTTAGTGAAGCCATACTGACTGTCTCTGATCACCTCCCTCTCCTCCACGTTCCTTAGCAGAACTAGGAGAATCTGCTCCATGATTTTCCCAGGCACAGAGGTGAGGCTAACAGGGTCTTACCTGCTGCAGGTTACAGCTGAAGCTGCAAAGCAACCCAGAGCAGTAGCAAGCCATCCAATTTTTTAAGTTTCTTCTTATTAGATGTAAAGGAGCTATGTTTTATTTTGCCTTGAGCCTTCTAGAAACTTCACTGTCTATGAGTAACTGCTCCAGGCTTTTAAAAACTAGTGGTTTTCCCCCCCTTGTTTGTATTTATGTGGCCATTATCATTCCAGTCAGAAAGATCTTTTTCTTCCACTGAAAAGCATCTATATGGTACACTACTTACTTCTTTTTACTCTTTCACCTATTGCATTTTTACTGGTGTTTATGAAAGGATAAAAAAGAAGTATACATACAAATAAAATAAAAAACCCTGAGAAAATACTAGCAGACAACATATACTGGTTAATATTCTCCTGTAAACAAAAAAAATTGATTTTAATACAAACCAATCCCCTTGCAGATATGTATAGTTATGGTATTTCTGTAGGATTAAGGAGTAGTTAAGGAAGAAACCTTGATTGAGTAAAGATTACAGACACATTTATGGTGTCATAGAACAGGCCGAAGAAGGCAGTGCTTCAGTTCAGGAAGCCTACTGTGACTTGCACATGTCTGCAGATGCAGTCTGGGTTACCTGTTCTTGGGACTGAAGATCCCTTCCAGTGTTAGGAGTCAAAAATGCAAAGGTAGCTTAAAGTTGCATTTTCTTCTTGTCACTCCTGAACTATGAGTTCCTGTTGTGTGTCTTGAGGACAAGCCAGCCAATAGGTTCACTATATAGCCACATGAAGGCATGTAGAAAACAGTTCCAGTCAGCATTATTGTATTTGTTCAGATGTATCTAAAGTGGTATTCTTAGACATATAGCTCATCTCACTTTGTATTTCTATTACTTTTCAATCTTTTACTTTTAAAAAAAGCAACCACACTTCACCCCACACTTGTATAAATCCTACACAAGTAACTTCTGTAGATTAGGTATATGCTAATTATGAAGAGCAGAAATAAAATATCACAAACCCCAAACAGTTTTCTCATTAAAGGTGTTATAGATGCAGCTTCAGGAAAGGTGTTGCATTCAGGATTTTTATTTTTCCTTGCTCTGGACCAACAGCTGTTCTTTTCTTAGAGATCTTGTGAAATGCGCAATTGTTGCCTTAGCAGCACAGTCATAATTGGAGGTGTCATCTGACCATATGAACTTCCTCAGTCATATTCACACCTGTCATGAGTTATTAAAATATTCTTCTTGCTTATGCACTTGTCTGCCTGTATTTAAAATGTAATTTTTCATTTTACCAGTTTAATAGAAAATTCTGAATTTTCTTTTTTGTCTCTCTACAAATCAGAGTATGTGATGTAGACAAAGAAATTCTTGCTGTTTATGCCTGGAAGTATAAACAGACTTTTTATAGAGACAGATGGAGTCAAATTCTAGGTTTGGAGCATTTGAGTAGTGATAGTGACTTACTCTGGCCTTAAAAACTGTTTTTAAATACGTATTTTTCATCTTCAAAATTTCACATTTTGTGCAAGGCTTAGTAATGCTTATGTACAAAGCACAAAAAATCGTGGCAGATGTGAGAATGGTTGAGCATGACATAGATAGGTTTTGGAAAAGATAAAACTTACCTACTTTTTTTGTAAACAGTAATTATAAAACAGTGCAGTGTCTTATCAAGAGCAAGAAAAGGAGCAGGGGATTATTGTTCAAATCCAGTATATAACTTCTAAGGACTTCCTGTCTTATAGAATTAATAATGTCAAATTAAACTCCAGGCACCTGGAGGAATAAAATGTATTTGATGGAGTCTAGCATATTAAATAAGAAGCTTCTTCAACTAACAAAAATAAATCCTAAACAAAAGCAGCACGACACAAAGAAAGTATAATTTAAACACAACTTCAAACACCTTCCTCCAGCTCAGTCAGATGTCTGTCTCCTCAGGGACTCATGGCTAAGCATTTAACCAATTATTTCTGTGTCTTGAAATAAGAGGTCATTACTTCACACCATGAACAGATAGAGTGGAGGAATAGTTGTAGTCAATCTCCCAGGAAAGTATCCTAAGCATGAACCTGTAAGGGGTAAGCTAAAAGATTTTTGATGCTCTTTTTTCCTAAAGATATCAATTGCACCTTGGGAATGAAATGCAGAACTTCAGTCTCCTATACAAGTTGTTTAGCTGGAGAGTGATTGTTGTGCATTTTGTAGCTTAGTGTGTATTTAGTTATTAGAACAAGGTGAAACAGCTTAAGAAGAAGAGTTCAGACTCCAAGCCTAATATCTCACAGGATAAGGTATCTCTTAGGAAGTTGGAATCTGGCTTCAAATCTCTTCTCCACTGAGGGTATTTAAATCTGTCTCACTTCTCAAGAAAGCAACTTCAAGCAACTGTTCCAAACTCAAGTTTTGATTAAAACAGCCTGCAGTTCAGTCTCTGCAAGTTTAGACATATTTTGACTGCATCCACTGGAGCAGGTGGTAAGTAGAGGACATTGGGGAATTCATGTATCCTGTTGGGGTCTGAGTATGAGAAGATCAGTGAGAATTGTACAGACTTAGGTGGCTATATAGATACTTAGAACAGGAACGTATCTGTCAGAGATTTTGCCAGATGCTGAGGATTTCAGACTCCTCTAGACCTGGGTTAGTTTGAAGATACAAGTTAGCAGCCAAGTGTTAGTATTTGGCACCTAAATTAACATACACCACTAAATTAATATATGCAAAGTACTTTGCTCTGAATCTTACAAACTTCCAATGGATTTGGAATAGTTTTGGATAACGTTAATGATTGTGTGGTTTTTCTGTAACTTCACAGTCTCAGGCAATCACAAACTAGTCTAAATGCTATTAAGACATTTTGTAATTGATAAAATGATAGTCTTGTTTTATTGGCTTACTGACCTGTCCTTTTTTGTCTATAAAGGTGATATTTAATCTCATCTTTGTCTGGGCACACAAACTTGCTGTAGGGACATAATATTTATAATGTGCTGTCAGTATTAAAGTAAGATTGCACTGATATTCCATCCAGCACTACATAGTAGGGCATCTTAGAAGGTAAACTTCTCTAAATTTATTTTGGTTTTGCTTCTGCACTATATATCCAATGACATTCATGAATGATCATTTAAAATTGTGGTGGGACATTGATCTTTAGCATTCTGTTGTAGAACACAGGTGCCATGACAATAAAAAACTAAAAGGAAACTGTCTTAACAGCAGGAGGTTAAAATACAAAACAGAAGAAAATATTACTATATGAAAACATTTAGACCTGATTTTGCCACAGCAGGAGTCCCTGAAAACTACATAAACAGTGACTTGCTGGTAAAAACATAAACCTCAGTCTGTTTTAAAATAAATAAATAAATAAGGTACCTACTGTCCTGCCCCCCCCCATGAACTTAGTTCTTTGAGATGATGTAAGTAATGAGATAAGCCACAAGAACAACATATGAAAGAGACAGATAGTAGCTGACAGAATCTACCTGTGAATGAGTTTAATCTGAACTCTTATTTTCTAATATAGCGTATAATATATAACAGTAACTGCTAAAGAAATATATTGACTTCAATTATTTTTTTGCAATTCTTTTGTACTATGTAGTATGCCAGTGAACTTTTGAATGAAAGTTAAATTATTTCTCATTACTGCCATTGCATGTTTTGCTCAAACTCTAGTATGCTGGCAAACTGAATTTCTGTTTTCTCTAGTTCATGTATAAAAAAAATCTTGATTCATTGTATTTTCTTAACAGCCAGAACTGGTTTGTTAGCAAAACTGAACAAAAATTAGGCCTTTGGCATCTGTGTTTTGCTTCGCATCTGTTGTAGCTAATCATTTATACAACAACACTTGCTCTAGAATGTTAAGATTTGGTTATGGAAAATCTCATTTGATGAACTGTAATCCAAAGCATTAAAATACTTTGGTATGTGAACTTCACCCACGCTTTTAAAAACTGGATTTTTTTAATCTTAATCTGACAAGATTTTATAAATAAATGTTGAGCACATGTCAAAATTAGTGGATAGCCTTTGAACATAATGAAGTTCACTCTTTGGATCTCTGTCTTTCAAAGGACAAGGAACAGTGACATTCTCAAATGCTTGATTCAAATTACTGTCACTTTTTCAAATATTCAGTAATTTCACCTTTTCTTATACAATATCTTTGTTCCAACTTTGAACAATAAATGAGTATGATGTTCAATACCAGGATAGTAGTTTAGTAGTTTGGCTGTTACCTGTTTGGAAATCTCATGCAAGTTCCTGTTGTCTAGAATGTGAATAAATACAATCATTGGGAATACCTTCTGGGAAACAGGAAAATACCTGATTGTTAATATCAGGTTTTAAAACAAAAAACACCAAAGCAGTAAAAAAAGAAAAAAAAAATTGAGCTCCTTAGGTTCTTTTGTGCTCCATAGTAAAATGAAAATCCATTTGCAAAATAACTTGCCCCAAACTCCTATCTTGATTTATAGACATGAAATATATACTGTACTATGTTTCTTCTGATTGTGTTTATCATTACATACAGCTACTGTTATACAGAAAAAGTGTAAACCACAGTTACGTGTTTATGATGGCAAAGAAAAATATTGGCTGTCTAGAGGAAGGATGAAGGGCAAACTTCTGATGTAGATTAAGGTATTGGACTGTGGAAATAGTGGAATAGGTCATGCTCAAGGTAGCAAAACTGAAAAGAAATAAGGAAAACAGTGACCTGGACACAGGAGCAAACACAAATATACATATTATTGAAGTGTACACATCTAGATGAAAACATGAAAAGGAGACAGTCTAAATAATGTTAATATGTAATACAAAAAAGTTTATACTCAACCTATTCATGTGGCTTTTCTATCAGTTTCACCTTCAGATACAGAACTATAGCAAGCTAGTTTACAGATTACTGTTTTGGATATAACTAGTTTTTTATACTGATTTTGCCAATTATCTTGATACATACATTTCATTACAAATAGAATGATAAAACTATAGAACCATATTATATCCTGAAGAATGGAACCTGTCCAGACCAGACCAGAAGTTGGTTATTTTTTTAGTATATGCAATATCTATCTATACTGAGATGTATGCTAATTATGTGAAGTATGGAATTAGTGCTTCCCCGATTTCATTTTCAGACAAACTTTATAGGAATAACACTCCAGGAGAGACTTCATCGATATCTGAGGTGTACACAGATGAGCAGGAATTACTTACTTGTCCAGATTTTACAATTTTTCTGACACTTTTTTTTTTTTTAATGAGCATACATACAGATTTTCAAGGCTGTTTGTGACATCTGTTTCTTAGAAGACATGCATTTTATCAATCTTTTCTTTACTAACAAGTGATATATGGGGCCAGGAACTATTGCACAGATTTTTAGTAAAGACATTTTTTAAACTGAACATTGGGATGGGGGGTAACGCAGTGATTAATAAGTTTGTGGTCTTAAGGGTAGTTTTTAGTTGAACAGAGTAAGAATGATTGCACTGTGCTAAAGAGGTATAATACCTCATGAACTTTAAAATGTGCAAATGAGGTGACAAAGAGAACCTGTGCTAACATAATGGTGCAATAAAAGATACAGCTGAAGAGCTGATGACTGTGGCTATATAGGACCTTCACAGAAAATTATTCTAATGCTGTAGAAAAACCTAGTAAATCTGTTATGACTTTTCAAAGTAATGTGCTTTGTTGGCAAATTTAGGGTTTTGAAAGCAGAGTTTGCAGTAGGCATGCAAATCTCAACTACCAGAGCCTGCACAGCCACGTGTGAGGAGCGCACCTCTGGAGTTAGGAGAGCCAGGTATAGCATAGTAGTAGGGTTACATAGCCCTTGCCATGTAGTTGTCCTCACTGGCAGTATTGATCAAACTGCAAAACACCCAAAATGCCCTTATCAGATCACCTGCTGTCCAGACCATGGACTATCCCAAGTTTGTATGGCATACAATGTACACAATTAATTTTAACTAATTTGGACTGGAGAAGAATTCTGTTGTTGAATCTTGAAAAGTTGTGTCCCCTCCCTTATTTTTTATGTGTCCTAGGGGAAATGCTAGAGCAGAGTTTCCAGTGGGCAATCAGCCTGTGATCAGATGTCACCTTCCCTCCTAAAAGGACTTTGGTCTTGAGGCTGCAGCTTTTGTGACTTGTTCAAGCAACTGACAGCATGGTCCCCAAAAGCCCCTCAAGCACGATTTACCAATTCACAAGGTTCTGAGGTAGTGTGTGCAGCCGACAGTGTCACTAGCAAAAAATCAGTTGCATGATAGGGTGTATGTACACAAACCCAGGTATGTGACAGGAATGCCTGGGGAAGGCTGCGGCTCACTTCCCTCAGGAGGGTGAGCAGCTATGCTGTGAAGAACTGCTGACAATATAAGATGCAATTCTTTTGAGCTTGGAATGTAAAATGAATCAGGACTGTTTATACTTACTGTAAACAGCTATTGACAGCTCCATATCATGTATTGTACAAACAAAAGCTGTGGTAATGGCAACTGATATAAATTCTTACTGTTTAGCTTTGCCAATATCATCCTGCTTTGTGTCAGCCCAGATCTTGTAAAGATTCTGGGTACTTTTTCCCCAAAGCAGGATCATTTTTTTTCCAGGCTATGAGTCATGCTTTGCTATTCTTTTACTCTGACGCTCAGTGGAAATGATCCATTGTGGATCTTGTGGAGTGCAGAAGTGGAGTTATAAATCCCTTATTCTGAAATGGGTTAAACTGAGTCTGTAGTATATGTGGTGGTTGAGGTTTGACAACAGTCGCATGGCACGTCATAGCAGTTTACAGGAACTCCAGGCAGACTTGCTGTTCCTAGATTCATATTTACATAAACAAGTCTGCAGCTCTTCAAAGATGAAGCAGTCCTGTGAGTCAGTGAATTTTCAATTGTTTCAATGTCAAAAAATCAAGCTTCTAGCAGAGTGAAACCTTGAGTGATACAGATTGTAGCTATATACAGGATTGTTGTAATTACAGAATACATTGCAATGCCTTTGAAATTATTCTGAATGTAAGTACAGAACTTTCACAGTCTGTGTAGGAATGTTATGAATATTCAGAACAATAATGAAAATAAACCAAGAATTCTTTAGAATATCATCAGGAGGAGTAAGATGCTTATTTTCCTGTTAGCTCAGCATTGTTTACTGTAGTGCTGTGAAATGTAGTATGGCCTAAGGGTCTGAATACTGACTACAGAAATCCTTATTTCTGTTCCAGCACTCCTTTCTAACAATTCTGAGCAGTTTCTAGGTTTTTCTAGATTGTTTTAAGGTTATTCAAGGTTATTTCAAGGACTTTTACCACACATGTTCCATTTTATTAATTTTTTTTTTGAAATGTGTATACCACACCTCAGCACAGTATTCCTTTCTCACTATTACTTGTATTCAGAGATAACACTATTTTTTTACTACTGTTCTGAGCTCCTGATTTGTTCCAAGAATTATACTAACTCAGGTGATCACAGTGTAACACATAGTGCCCATTTTCATTTTGCCCTAACAATCCTTAATTTCTTTCCTGAGTTAGGATTCTCCTGTATTTAAGTTACTGATTTCATTCCTTGATCTTTGGTGTGCAACTCTACGTTTGCTTAGGTTAAAATGCATTTTATTTATTTGGCTAGTTTTCAAAAAGCATAACCTTAGGCCCTAGTGGGCCTCCTCTGAAAAAGCAGGTGAGGCTTTTTGCTGTAACAGCCCAAGACTGATCATTCTGTAGCTTTCCACCAGTCTGAAAACATTGCAAAATGTCAAACAGCACTGGGCCTCGCTAATTCCTGTGGAATCTTGCTCAAAACAGTTGTGTTTGATTCCCCACCAAGTGCTTCTTTCCAGCATCCCTCAGCTAGCTGTCCACTTCTTAATCTTTTTGGTATACGCTTTATTTCATATTGAAACAACACTGCATGTTTTGTCAATGTTTACCACTCCTCACTGTAAGCATGACTTTGGGGTTAACAGGCCCTCACCATTGCCACAGGAAACTGCCTACCTGCTTGAATAGAAGTAATCAGCTCAGGAGTGGATAGGTTGTTAGGGGAAGGCTTGCCTTATTTCAGCTTGTTTCTTCTTTCCTCACTGGGCAAATGCATTTCCTGTCTCCAAGCCTGTTTTACTTGTGTCTTTTAAAGGTGGCTAGAGTTCTTCAACTAGAAGGAAACTCGGGGCAGCAGAGGTATAGCAAAGACTGTCACTACATATTACTCTAAAGAGTCACTGTTAATTTTTTAAGTTAACATTCAGTACCGTCCTCTAGCTCTGTTCTCTGGCAGGCAAAAAGCTAGTTTTATTCTGACTAAAGCTGTTTGGTAACATCAGGATAAAATGGGGTCATTAGTGTCATGTAAGAGAAGATCAGTTGCTATCATGCTGTGTTAATGCAAAAGGATGCTTTCACAAACAAAGATGCTTGGAATAAGATATGCATTAAAACCCCTACAGGGAGCAACAGAAAATGTTAAAGTCCGCCTCTTCCTTTGGCACTGCTACATCCTTCTGATGGTTTAATGTCTATTTACAAAATGGAAGTTACGTGATGTTCTTATAGCACTGTTCATTCAGATAATCCTACACACTAAAAAAATTTTACTAGTTCATTACATCTTTGTAATTCATCTATGTGTTTCTGCTAAATAGTGGAGCATAAGCAATTTAAGGGAATTATTCCAGATTTCAGAATAATCAGTGAGAATGTTCGCTCAAAAAGAACTTCATGTCTTACATGTCTTGGCATTTAAAATTACTTTTTGATATATGGGATGAGACTCCATAGGATTGTATGACAGTTTCTTACTGATGAAGTATTAAGCTGAAACTTGGGACATTTAGTAGGATAATTATTCAACTGTGTTCAGTTAATATTGTTATTTAATTAATGAAAAACCAGGATGCAGTGAATGCAGAGTTTGATAGCAATAAAGTATTTTTAATTAAAATAATTTAAAAACTAATCCTTTATCAGTTGGAAGATTTCATTGACAAATGCTTTCATATTCTCCTTTCTGCCTTGTTTGTGTTTTTAACAGCAGCAGAATTAGTTCCCTCATTTCTTCTTAACATTCATTCTTTCCACAGGCACAGTCTGAAAATCACTTGGGGTCTTCTGTGGCCCCTGGTGTGATAATTGTGCCGACAGCAGAGGGAGCATTAAACTCATTGCCCATGGTAAAGTATGGGGAGTGATACCCATGTTCCTATAATCCTTGTATGGGTAGGATGAGCTCATTAGCCTTCTGGCAGTCATCCTAGGAGAAGGACAACTCTGATTCCAAACCCGGGCAGATGGAGCTCGTTTAGCCCTGTGAGGCCTTCCATCTAAGAGAAGGACACTCTAATAAAACCTACGTCCTAAGGACTTCGCTGCCAGCGTCCAAGCTTGCTAGGCCCTGGCAGATGAACTTTAGGACTAAAGGGTGGGTCCAGCTCTGCGCATGCTGTGTCTCACCTAAAAAAAATCCATAGCGCAGGCTCGAGGGTGCTATCTGCTATCCTCTTTTTATCAGCGCACTTGTAAAAGGCGCTGATGAGGAGCGTGGATGGAGCCCTCCCTCGATCTTCGTTCGCGAAGCCTAGCCATACATTCTTTCCACTGACAGCTCACTTTCTCCCCAGGACATGTGTAACTCATCTGGAAGCTCTTGTTCAAGGAAAATTTATTGAAGACACCATGAAAATGGTCTTGACAGTACATTCAACAGCTTTATTAACAGTTTATTTAAAATGTATTGCTCAATTTCCAACACATTCTACTGTACTCTTCATCTTTTTGAATAATGTTTCAGGCTGAGTTTAGTTGAAAAGTGTTTCTGTGTTCATTTTGGCCTCCTTTAATACTGTTTGTGCAATCAGGTATGAAATACTATGAATGGAATAGCATACTTGTTTTGAGGAGACATCAAATCCCTTTAAAAAAAGTGAAAGCAATGATTAAAAATAAGAAATTTAAGAGTGACACTTGAAATATGACCGAATTTCTCCAAAGTGAATCTGTCCATTAGCCCAGAATATTTAATAAAGTAAAACACATTGTTTCAGAGGAAGTGTGTTTCTCATAGAATTGTATTTTGTTTTAAACAATCTAAGTTTTCATGAAGAAGAATTCCAGCTGGACAAAATTTACAATGAAGATTCTTATTTGTCCTGATAGAAGAAGGCTCAGAACATAATGCTGTGGGGTTCAGTTAGGGCATACACCTTGGAAAAAATTAGAAGCCAAAAGGAGGTGAGCAGATGAAAACAGCTGTAATGAGAGGTGTTAGTAAAACGAGATGGGCTAACTGTAATGTGGACTGCTTGGTCTTGATTCAGTTGGCAATAGGTTTTTGAGATGCCTCAGTGCAGAGACAGCTCCAAGCTTTTATTATTTAAAATAATAATAATAATAATAAAGGGGGAAAACCTAGCTTGTAGGAAACAAGCCTGTGAAGTTTGTGGGGTGTTGTGCCAGCCCTTCTGTTACCTCAGGGGTTGTGCTGAACAGGCGGTGCTCTACCAGTGGCTACTCGCTCAAATGCCTGTACACTAATGCATGCAGTATGGGGAACAAACAGGATGAACTTGAGATCGATGTGCGATTTCAGGACCATGATCTCATTGCAATCACTGAGACATGGTGGGACAGCTCATATGACTGCAACACTGTCATGGATGGCTATGTCCTTTTTAGGAGAGATAGGCTAGCAGGGCAAGGAGGTGGAGTTGCTCTCTATGTGAGAGAGCATTTGGAATGTATTGAGCATCCTTGGGGAGCGATGATAAGCCTGTGGAAACCTTGTGGGTAAGAATTAGGGGGGAGTCTACTATGGGAGGTATTGTAGTGGGTGTTTACTACAGGCCACCTGATCAGGCTAATGAAACTGATGAGGCCTTCTAGAGAGATGGGCAAGGAGAAACTTAATGCAATTTAACAAAGGCAAGTGTAAAGAGCTGCAACTGGGAAAGAACAGCCCCATGTATCAGTATAGGTTAGGAACTGATCGATTGGAAAACAGCCCTGAGGAAAAAGATCAGGAGTCCTGGTGGATAGGAGGATGCCCATGAGCCAGCAGTGTGCCCTGGTGGCCAAGAGGGCCAATGGCATCCGAGGATGCATTAAGAGGAGCGTGGCCAGCAGATCAAGAGAGGTTATTCTCCCCCTCTACTCTGCCCTGCTGAGGCCCCACCTGGAATACTGTGTCCAGTTCTGGGCCCACCAGCTCAAGAAGGATAGGGAGCTGCTGGAGAGAGTCCCGTGCAGGGCCACCAAGATTATTAAAAGAGTGGAGCATCTGCCCTATGAGGACAGGCTGAGAGCTGAGTTTCTTCAGCCTAGAGGAAGAGGAGACTGAGAGGGGACCTCATTAATGTTTACAAATATGTTAAGGGTGAATGTCAGGAGGAGAGAGCCAGGCTCTTCTCAATGTCATCCAATGTTAGGACAAGAGGAAATGGGAGCAAGTTGGACCACAGGAGGTTTAGTACTAACCTGAGGAAAAACTTTTTCACAGTAAGGGTGACATAACACTGGAACAGGCTGCCCAGGAGGGCTGTGGAGTCTCCTTCTCTGGAGACATTCAAGAGCCACCTGGGCGCATTCCTGTGTGACCTTGTCTAGGTGATCCTGCTCTGGCAAGGGGGGTTGGACTAGATGATCTTTCTAGGTCCCTTCCAACCCCTAACATTCTGTGATTCTTTTAGCTGATGGGGATCTCAGCAGGCAAGGGTACCATATTTCCTCTCCTGGCACGTGGTGCTGCTTCTGGTGAGTTGTTCAAGTCTTGATGCTGGTTGTTCCTCATTAGTTATGTTACTGAATGTCCTACCTGGTATCTTTAATTTCATAGTATGATTTTATTTCTCCTGAAATGTTTATCATTGAATGAAGGAACAAGCTTGTAATTTCCTTATTACTCTGTGCATTATGAATTATTATTCTAAGCTTAGAGGAGTTTTTAAAGTGTCATAAAATAAGTTTTCATTTCACAAAGTAATATCTGTAATATTTGTAATATATTTCTTTCTCAACATAAAGGACAAACATCTATTTATCTATGATGCAGTTTTCCTTTTGCTTTGTAAAATAATTGTTTGATAGAAACATCTGTTCCTGTTTAAAATATCAAGGAGCAGTGTTAACAATAAGAAGAGTAGTGATGGAGAAAACATCTATGTCATCTTAATTGTATCATGTTTTGGCAACTGCAAAGAAAATTACCTTCCCAGCAGACTGCCTATGTCCCTCCCTTCTAGCTTTTCACTGATTTCAAGACTTTTCTGAAAAAAAAAAAGAAAAAAAAAGTTATCACTTGTGGCAGGCTCTATAAGTAACGTTTAATTCCACAGCTGCTGGGAGCACAGACATTTCCAGTATTTTCCACTATTTCTGCTGGTAGCTTTACACAATCTGTTCTGATTTATGAGGTAGACTGTTTCCCCCTGCCATTGTAACTGACCTGAACCAGGTGAATCTCAGGGACTTGTGAAGTGGCTGCCTTCAAATTTATTTCAGCTACTAGTTCGAGCTTCCACTCCTCCTTATTGCTGAGTAAGTTAGTTATTTTTCTCAGATGCTGCTCACAGATTTCCCCAAAAACAAAATGAACTTTAATGGACAACACAGAAACTAAAACAGTATATTCAGAATGTAACTTAAGTAGGCTACAACTTCTGAATGAAATGTACCTCGAAACTCTCCAGAGAAAACTTACTTGTTGCAGATTGTATCTTGTTTTCTTACTGCTTATTTGCTCAGGCAGTTAATGAATGCTTGATATCTTAGTTGTTTCTTTTTGAAGGGGACCTAGTAATAAACGTGAAATTAGCGTTGAAGCAACTTTTATCAAAACAGACTTAAATAGACACAAATTTTTTCGTGGGTTGTATCTTGTTTAAATTGTGTTATGGTTTGGATGAAATAATGAGACATGTGAATTGGAAAAGGCAGAGTAACTTTAACTATTTTAATAGAAAGCAGTGGCAACAAACAAATATATATACAAGATACAAAGCCAGCACCAAGATCCAAACCTCCCACTTCTCCCTCCTGGTTGCTATGCTGGTGTTTGGGGTTTTTTTTAGTGGATTTTTAAGCCTTTTATGTTTCTCTGAAATTCTTGGTTTAGGTGAGGAAAAAATAAGGGTCATGAAAGAAATTCTTTTTTGTGAGGATTTCAAAACTAGACAGGAGTGACATCTGGTGAAGGAGAGTCTTACAGAATTTCAGTCCTAGTTTCTAGACTAAAAGCTACATACAAGAAAACAGATGCGTAACCTTTTCAATACAGAACTTGCTATTTAAGGTTAGGAAAAAAAAGTATAGAACCACCTGACTGTTTTTAAATTTAGTCATTGCACAGATAAGAATAATTACTCTTTTAAATGCATTTGAGATTGTAATTAGTATCATTTAACTTTATGTACGGTGGACAGTTTTCAAATGGATACACTACTTTTTAGTAGTTTCCATTATAACATTTTTCTGGGTGCCTGAAATATCAAATGCATTCCTGCATGCATAGAGTTCCTAGCTGTTTGGTTACCCAACTTTCTGAACAAATTCTGTCTCTCTGTATAACTTCTAGTGAGTAAAAGTGATTGTTGATAAAAGAAGAAATACTGAAGATATATGATTGGCTTGTAGCAATATGTTCCAAACAATGATGAAAGTGTATTTTTTAAAGTAGGTACTGTTCCGTCATACTAAACATTTTATTTTGGTATAAGATTTGAAGATCATACAAAATAAGAACATTTAGTGTAAAATTGTGAAGAATAACACTGGAAGCAATGTCTGATTTCTAGAAAATGAATATTTCTCTTTTCTGCCCACTTTCTTTTCCATGTACTATACATGTATTTGGTAGTAGGATGAAAAAGTCTCATGATGTATTCTCACTTGAAATATAACCAAAGAAAAATGTTAGTTCATATCAGTATTTCAGTTCTTCAAAATTCATTACGATCCTACTGTTCCTGTAGGTACTTGATCTAAATTTTAAATTGCCTGTGGACTGTTTTATGGCATCTCTTCTGTTTTTATTGATTCATATTATTGAAATTTTCCATACAGTTCTGAAAAATAATAAAATTATGTGCGTTGAACATGTTTACCAAAAGTGTACACAATATATGTGCAGAGAACAAGGTGTTTACAGCTTGTTCATTCCTAAAATGTGCTGGTCCAAACATCTTACAAACTGCTGGTGGCAGCAGACTGGGTAAGTTCCATCATTCTCAAGCTACTCTTATGAAGGAAATTTTATTTTCTTATCCTGTTTGGGCTAGTACAATTATTTCTGGCTCTGGAAAACTACAGTGTAGGTTTCTGGTCACATTTCTAGAAGAATCCTCTGTGTCTGAAAGCTTTCAGAGAAGTCTTGGCACATGATGCTACATGTACCTTTTGTATCAGGAGAAAAAATAAACAAATGAACAAACATAACTCTCTGTCCGTTCTCATTGCACAAAATGAGTATAGCCCAGTCATAATGGGGTAGGCAACAATAACAAAATGTTATTGCAGGCAACAATAACTTTTTGAGTTATTTGGGTCCAAGAATCTGATTATCCAAATCTGTTTATCCCCATGTGCTAGTAGCTTTTGTAGCTGGAGACTGTCATCCTTCTCTTCTTTGCCAACTCACAGAAGACTATAAAAATCAAGTTGCAATCTACTGTGCAGGCTGTATAGTTCTGTGATATCTCTTCTGCTAGTTCATATTGGTCAGGACCCATTGTGCAAGGTCATCCTTGGGATGGACTTTTTGGAGTATTGTAAGGTGATCTCTGCATCATCAACATCTGTGTATCTCATCGATAAATTGTGTTTGCATGACGCTTTGGTCTATTATTGCAGAAACACTCACGCAAGAGTCAATCATTGGGGAAGGCAGGAGAAAAAAAGGTATCCAGAGTAAGCAGAGCTTCTGTTCAGAGTACTTGTTCCTTATAGTGGAAATCAAAGCTTTAAATCTATATCCTTCCTTTCTTTGCTGAGTTGGAGCCCAACTCCCATGCAGACAGCATTGATGCTTCAAACCATATAATCCATAACTCCTGTGCCATTTAAGTACAGTCATAACTTCTAGTCCAACCTCAATAGCATTAGAATGTAGGCAAGTGCCTCCTGTGATAACAAAATACCATATATAAACAATGAATAATCCTTATATTTTAGAGATGATACTGAACAGTACTGATTTTTCCTGCCTCAGCCTTTAGGAAGTAAAGAGTTCTGTCTCTCTTAGCAATTTGCAAGTACAGGTATAGTTCAGCATTAAAGAAAAATTTGTACCTATACCTTTTTGCAGTTTGGAGGATTGTGAAAGAATCTTACTACTTCATTGTGTGGGAATTTGAGAATTATGTCTTGCAAGATTAAAAGACAAATATTTTTCTCCTAAGGAAGTTCAGATTGGTAGAAAGCATGAACACTGCTTTTCATGAACAGTGGCAAATGGCTGAGTTTTCCTTTGCTACAGTAAGGATTAATTGTTCATGGTAGAAAATATATCAATAAACCACTTAAGCTATAGGACTGAAAGCTCCTGCCTACTCTTGTTTGATGATATTCTGTTCTTTGTGGTGTATTACTCTGAAGTCTTGATATTTTGTTGTGTGGTGTTGAGTACCATTAGGCAGGACACTGAATGCTTATATTTTACTAAACCTCCATTCTGGTTTTACCTTCTTTCTGATTTGTTGTGGTATGTTTTGCCACAGTCTTTCTGTTAGAGTTTCAGGCAAGCTAAGCCTCTTCGTTTCACTGGGGACAAGGTGCCACATTTTGCCTTGACATACCGTTAAGCACCTTAATGCTAAACCCCTCTTATTTGTGCTTGCATCTTTCCTCTTGCTACACACTAGATAAGCTATATTTTAGATTAAATTTCCTTTCTATTATTCTAATTACTTGATTTTTTTTAATCTGTTTCCTAGCATATTTTTTTCTTGTACCCATATTTAAGCTTTTCATTTTCATGTAGCTCGTGTTGACCTTTTATTTCTTTTACCTCCAGTCGGTCGTCCTTACACTTTTGCTTTATCTGTGAGTCTTTTCACAACACTGTTTTATTTCCTGGTCAAATGCTTCACTCTTGGAATTCAAAAACCATCTTCAAAACCATATTTGAGTTCCATTTGTGACTTAATTTTCTATATTCAGCTTAAAAGCTCTCTTGAAAGCTTGCTTTCTTATTTCTTTCATTTTATTGACTTCTGTGAAGTTGGTCTTAGTTAAACAATAATCAAGAGGGATCAAAATCAGAGTTACTTATCTCAGGAGATGCAGTTTGTAACAGTACTGGTGGACAGTCACAGTGCATATTGTATACTTGTGCACTCAGAAAAGTATATAAGAGGATAAGAAAGAATAGAACTTGAAAATGGCCTAAAATAACCTTGTCCAGTTCTTCTTGTCTGATCTATTACATGTTCTTACTGCTTGATACCAGTAATTAATTACTCATAATTAATGTCCATAATAAAAAGGAATAAGCTTATTTAGCTTCTGGATAATTTTCTCTAAAATAATGTTAAGATTTCTCCTAAATTATTAGCATGAATTTATTATTAAACTGGAGTGCAATATTACAGAGAAACATATTTTTATTTCAGTTTGATCTAAGACTTACAGCAGTGCCTTCATTCTGCTGTCATAGAGGAAATCCTGAAGGTACTAGTTTTGACTGCTGGGGAAAAAGAGCAGGACTGGCTGGAATTTTGCAGTTAAATTTGTTTGCATAAAAACACTCTGTTAACGGCCAGTGTTTGCCTAAAAAAAAAATAAAGAAGTTTCTATTTTGAAGGAGAAAATGAAGACTTTTTTTTTTTTCAAGTGGTCAGAAGAAAGGGAACTGAAGTGACAACTGAAATCTGGATAAAATGAAATTTTGAACAAATGAAGAAAAAAAAGCTCTCACCCTTTTTTAATGAAAAAGTCAAAAGAATTTAATTGATCAAAGCATTTGAAGAGGTATTTATGTGAAATTTTTGCTGTGAGTATTTTTCCATCTTAAATTTACAATTGCATATCTTGTAGAATCAATTAACCTGCCATTGAAAACATCCTGTTCCTAGCCATCAGGTAAATATACAATTAAAGAAGCATCTTGAACTTGAACTAGGGTTCTGTGAGTGATTTGGTGAGATAGTTTCAGATAGCTGAAATTAAAGTAGATTTTAAAATATTAATAGGTGTTGAGTTTTATCCTGAAGTTGAAATGAGGAAGTTCCTTTTAATGCACAATCAGAATAAAATTTAGTGTTGCAAATCAAGTGGACTTCTATGTATTAGAGCAGCAGCTCCTAGACTGTTACCAAACTAGCTGTGTTTAGAAATAAGTAACAGTAACCTTACTTGGAGCTGGAAAACATTGGTAGTATTGTACTGAACCACTTGCTTGGTGAAGCATTTGCGCCCATTAGTGGATGTGAACTTCAAGAAAGTGATACACACAGATGTGAAATGAAATGTTATGTCTGTAAATTGTTTTGTTTTAGGGAGTGGAAACAATCTGTTTGGTATTTTGATGGTAGATAACTTTTCAAAAACTCAGTGACTGAAGAGTTTAAACAGTTCTGAATGTTCACATCTATGTCTCACTGACTCTGTGCATACTTAAAGACCATTTTATAGTATCCAGGGACGCCTGATCTTAGTTTTGTTCTCTTTCAATTTAAAAGATGTTTTACATTATCTCTTTGGAGAAACATTTTGAAACAAGAGGCCACTATCTTGCTAAAGTAATTAGTTTGCATCCTTCACAATCTGACTTCTATAGCTGGTGAAGGGAAGAAATATGTTATGATTGCGAATACTTCACTCACTACTGGCCACTAGTATGACAAAAATGGCTTTATCCAGAGAGATTAAAAAAAACCCAAAACAAAACCAAAAAGCAAGAACCAACCACTCATGTAAGAGTAAGGATCAGCACATGAACATTGCCTCTAGGTATGTCTTCCATGTACTGGTGGTATCCTGAGGTGAAAATTAGGACAACAAAAGCCTAAGATGATGTAGGGAAGCTAGCGAATAAAGGATGCTGAAGTAATGATGAATTAATATGAAGCAGCTAATTTGTCCTTTCTAATGCTAGTCTTTTTGTACCACATCTTTTCTCAGTCACTCTTTCGTCCTGCAGGACAAACCCGTGCTGAGTCACAGATAACCAGGAAACACAACTACTGGTCCTAATGTGTTTGATTCTCTGACTACATTCCTCTACCTGTTTGAGTCTACCACTACACAGTTGTCTTCAATGACTATACATTTTGTAGTGTAGAATTTTTTCTGATGTATCTCATAATGCTGTTTAATGGGATCATTTATGCCTAGTCTCCCTGCATTTTCATGACAATATAAAATGATATGAGCTGGGTGTGTACGAATTTTATGCGCTGTTTCAGGCAAAACTTCACTGTACATCACAGTGTTTAGGTTTTTACATTAGCATTTATGACATATTTTCTGCAGTAGACAAGTATTCCTTTCTCTCCATGGTGGCTTTCTAGGCTCAGTGTGACAAGTCCAATGCTCAATTTCAGAGGAATAGTTAAATGTAAGGTTGGGTGGGTTTTTGTGGGTTTTTTGTTGTTTTTTTTTTTAACAGTTGTTCTATTTTGAGGATAATTACCATTAATTCTGGACTAGAACTACTAAATATATTGTTATATAAAGTTGCTGCTTGTGCAAGTATGCACAGTTTGTACATATTGATATGTGAACTCTCTCTCTGAAACAGAACTCTGCTTTGCTCCCAGTTTTAATCCACTGATTATTGTAGGGCAATAGTACTGTAAAGTTCCAACATGTTATGAAAATCTTGGACTTGACTGTACAGGTGCAAATTATTGATATGATAAGAATACTGGATCATATAGATTATCATGCTTGCACCTTTGTTTATATACAGAAATGAATTTAGATCAGGGACTTAGAGATTAGAGATATGGAAGCAGCTGAAGACACCAAATAAACCAAGGGCCTGAGAGAGGTGAGTTCAGGGGTGTTTGTTGTTTGAAATTTTCAGTTACGCTTTCTTTAAAAGGAAACTGTTTGCAGGTATAAGTATTTTGCCGAGTTGTTCCTGAAAGGAATCTTGCTTGGATCTTCCAGGTCCTTCTTTGGAGAATTGCATGAAAAATGCATGGCAAGTAGAATGGGTGAAGCAAGTGTGGCCTCATTCTGCTATAGCTTCTACTAATTTTCCTGGTATAAACATTGGGTAAAATGTCCCCCAGAACTTTTTTTTAAAAACTGGTGTCCTAAGAACCAAAGAAGTTTCAAATGAAAAATTATGCACACTAGAATCAGGAATTTGGCAACTTCACCCTTGGCATCTCACAGATTGCCTGGATATATAATGCTTAGATCTTGTGGTCTCTTCTACTGTACCATTGATTTCAGACATATCCTTTGCTAAATCCTCCGGCAGAATTTCCACTTCTTCTGATTCGCTACAATAATTTCCCATTTCTAGCTCAACATTTGCCTTGTAAGTTCTATGTTTTCATGTATCAGAAAGAGAAACACATATCCTGTATCATGTATGTTCCATGTATCAGAAAAGGAAACACCAGACAAAAAGAGCATGTTGGGTTGTTGCAGTGTCTTAAATCCCGATTTATAGACATAATCAGGAACTCAAACATCCACAGTGGGATTTCCACAGTTAATAATTGGTGGTCTGCATTGTTACCATTAAAGCCTCAGGGGTAGACTTTTTAATGGACTTAAATCAGTCACATTGAAAATTTTAATTGTGATTCAAAATATTCAGGCTTAATATTGGCATTATTATGCAAGGCTCTTTGGCCCGTATCCTGCAGGAGTTCAGGCATCCTGACTTACTTGTTCAGGTTTTTATATGTAAGAGTAGGATAATTGTAAACAAGTTAATTTTGAAATGTGTTCATATGGTAGGAAAAGAAAAAACAAAATTGGGTCTCTTAGAACTCAGTCCTTTAAAGGGTTTTCAAAATTGTTGTATTTCTTAAATCGTTAGACTAGTCAGCAACAGGATCACTGTAGTGTGGGTAGTGTTAATGTGATATTAAATTCAAGTTGCTCTATATGTAGTTACTGGCATGATGTATTTCAGGTTTTTTGTGTACTGACACAGTTTATCTTTGCAGTAGATACAATAATTAAATTTTCAAAGAAAGATGCAATGAGTCTTATAACTTGGCAAAGAATTTCCGAGGCTATTGAAATGGAAAAGAAATGGAAATATAACTTGGCTGTGTGACAGATTCATTTTGTCTGTATCTATTTAAGAAAACTCAACATCAATGAGCTCATTAAATCTGATGTTAAAATTTACATCATTAGATTTCAAAGTCAGCAAGCAGACAAAATTATGTAATGATGGAATTTCTCTGGGTTTTAGGGGCCATTTTGGAGAATGAAATGAATTATTTACTTGACAGACAGGTGGCTGTATAGTGCTTATGGCTGATATTAACAATATGTGACAGTAAGAAAAATTAGAGCTCATTAACATTCACTCAGTCCAGTGTCTGCACCACTGATCAATGCCTGGACTCTACTGTATGGCTCAAAATGCTTCATGAATCATTGATTGACAGAAACCGACTGCTATTGGAGGAAAATATGCTTGATCTGATAGTTGGCAGAATGAATTTGGCCTGCACTTGATAAACAAGGAATATGCAAATAATTGAGGAGCAGAATGAGTGAGAGAAGACTTTCAAGGCTTGTGGTGATTGATGAACTGTATTATGGTTGTCACACACATTTCGTGTTTCCCATAAAAGCGTTAGCATCTGATTGAGTGGAAAACCAGGGAAAGGGAGATTGCTTATGTGATTAGTGGAAGGTAATCAGCCATCTGTTAGGCATAATGTACTTACTACAGATGAAGACAGAAAGCATATGTGTGCATGTGCTTACACAGGATCTCTCACCTTTTATACAAGTATCCATAAAAATATAGAACTCTCTAAAAAAAAAGTAACACAAGCCAAAAAAGTACTCTCAATTTTTTTCTCCTACCAGGAAGAGTACAAGCTTGCAGCTATGTAGTTTATAAATGTGTCCTTTCAGCAGGCTGAAACAGTAGCTTCAGAAATGACAGAAACAAAGTTGTTGTTTTGTTGTTTTGTTTTTTTTTTACATATGGCATCATAACTCTGTCTCACCCAGATTGCAATGATGAGAATAAGGCTATGCCCTGAAAATACTGAGAGATGAACTTTTTATTGACCAGGATGTTTTAAAATGTATTTTCAGCTGTTTACCTGCAAATTTAAAATCACCTAGTTTATGCAGCTGTTCCAGGGTCAAAAAGGATTTGCTTTAGAAAAAAGCTAGAGTCTGATGTATCATTGATTGCCCACCTAAAACTGTTATTGATACTACCAGGATTTTGTGATGCAGAAAATAAGACTAAGCTTTGCTTTTCAAGTTTATAAAGAACTTCAGTTCTGATAGAGGTCCTACTTTAAAAGGAAATTAATCACTTATTTTAAAAATTTATTTTTGCATACTGGTGTATAAAGAGCAGTACTAAAAAATGTAGTTGGTTTTAATGTGGTTTAACACATATTTAACACTTATTTGCCATTCACTATCTGTGCATCTTGCAAAACCTGGAAAAGCAAAATACTCCAGAAATATAACAAATTTGAAGGCTAGCATTTAAAATCAGTCACTTAAAATTTAAACACCACAATACATGACCTCAAGTATTGTTTAACTTGATCATCCTCTCATTTTTTTTTTTTAGCAAATGTTTTAACCCACTAGATGACAGCTTGGTATATGAATTATTGTTCTTAAATATGCTTTTTCAAATTTCAAATTAAAATTAATTTTGCTGGAATTTATCATATGTCACTGATGGTATGTTATGCAAATAATGGAACTGCTGAAAGCCCTGTCTTGCTGTTTACATCTTCCATGTTCCAGTCTCTGGGTGTGTTTAAGAGTCATTTAGATGTGGGTTTGGGGTATATGGTTTAGGGGTGAACTTTGTAGAGTAGGGTTAATGGTTGGACTCAATTATCCCAAGGGTCTTTTGCAACCTGAATGATTCTATAATTCTAGAAGTAATGTCCTAAATATTGGAGAGAAAAGGGTATAGCTAGAGGACAATAGATGCAAATATCTATATAATAATGGGATGGAGAGTGGCTAATTTAGTTATCTTCAGTAGCTGGTGGTGTAACAAATCTTTATGACTGCAGTCCTCTGCAAGACTGATAAGATATGGAAGTCATTGCACATGGTCAATAATCCAAAAAGCAGAACCTACTTCTGATTCAAAGTATTTTGACAAGTTTTATAACTCCTAATTTGCTTAAAGTAGATATGCTTGTGAGGTTTGCTGTTGCTTCTGGGCCTTGATGGTTGCTATTTATGATTTCAACATTAGATCTTTGTAAAACCACCTCTGTGACAGGAATTTTCCCATTTTACTTTCATATCCAATGCACGAAGGTGACTGAAGCTTGCACTCTCAGCTCCTTGCCAGCGCGTTTCATATGTCAGTGCAGGCGTGACAGGGGAATTATGTTGCTTTGCCACAGTTACAGAGGAGCTGGGGGAGGGATAGTGAGGTGGAGCTTTCTGTTTCTCCAGTGATTTTAGTAGCTCTCCTGTGAACACACTGCTTCAGTGCCAGTTTCCTCAGAGAGCACAGGAGGACCTTTTAGTTTTCCTTTCTTGCAACGTAGTGGATGATGTTGCCTTTTTGTTATGCCAAGAAACAATTTAATGAATCTTTGTCCTAATATTCGGATTCAGTCATTTCTAGCTGCAACAGTTCCTCCTTTCAAGCATTTGTAAACTTTTTAAAGCTTTCCCAGATCTTGCTAATTAGTACCCACAGTGTGTTTTACTACCTTTGTAGGATTTTTTTTTTTTTTTTAAGAATGTGGAAAGAATGGTCTATTTTCAAGTTTCTCCACATGTTCTTACTTGAAGTGTTGCAACTTGTTGTGATCTGGCAGAAAGAAAAGGATTCAGATGAATATTTAAGAGCAACTAGGACTAGCTCTAATGCTGGAGAGCCAGTATAGAGTCAAGCACATCGTAACAAACAGCAGGTCAGCAGGTTCGTGATGGTTGCTAATTGCAAGCTCAGTGTACTAAAGCTAGAGCTACAATCTGCATGCAGCATGGAATAGCTTTTGTTTGCTTCTGTAGGAGCATGTTTTAATTTCTGTTTGCTAATTGCTTTGATGTCCTTACTAGAGTTGAAAACCTCTTGTATAGTGCCAGTTGTTTTGGTGGGTTTTTTTTGTGGAAAAGCTACTACTCCCATGTTTCTGTCTATTTAGTGATTCAGGACTGACTATTTTGCTGGTAGGCATGTTTAATTTGTTAATGATAAACATGTAGAAATTAGGACAACATGTGCTCATCAAGATTTCATTTTCAGGAGGAAATAATGTAAAGAATATGCTTAAAGTAATAAGGAAGTTTTGGTTGTTAGAACAGTTGATTTATGTGCTTTAAAATTGGGGCCATGATCAGCAATGTCAAAGATAGTAATGTTTTCTGACTGAGTGATTTGTCTAACAATGTATTTTAAGTATGTACAGCAACAGAGTTTAATCTGAAAAATGGGCAGTGAAAAGAGATGGACTTGAAAAATACTCAGCATCCTGAAATGTTAATTTCATACAGTCTTACTGCAGAGCTTTTTATTTTACACCATTTAATTCTGAAGTCTTCAAAAGTGAAATTGAAAGAGCTGGAAATTGTACAGAAGGCACTGAGAGTGAATAGAATCTTCTTTCATTCCCTTTTCTTAATTGCACTGATAGAAGATTTTGTTCCAAATTAATATTTATTAGCTTAATATAAGTTCTAAACATTGATTTTTGGGGATGATAGATGTGCAAAAGATAATTTACAAAGTAGTGGCAAGATAGGAAATAAAATCAAATTAACTTTAAATTTATTTTGTCTTTCCTGGCTATAGTAAGTAGACTGGTATTTGGATACTACTTTGGTACTCTCACTGCCTGCAGGAGTGGTCTTTGGATGCTGAGACTTCTCTTGAAATATATAGGAATATGACTCAATAGTCACAGTGTAGTTGATTTACTAGTGAAAGGCACTGGTTTCTTTTCTGCAATCTTACAGCCATTATGCTAAAAAATGAAATGCGGACTTCATAGACAAAAGAGTCAAACTGTAAAAAACTTGGGATGTTGCCCAGTTAATAGCTGCATAACTGAGTTATCAGCAATCTTAGCACTATGGAAAAGAAATACAAGCAAAAGTTATTAGAACGTAGCTGAACTACTTCTACTATGCACTGATTAAAACAAAGTAAAACTAGCTTTAGAAGGACCTAATCTTCCTAATTCTCTTAATGTAGACTTAGTGAATATAGCTTAGGGTTGCAAAGTATTGAAGAAGCAAGTGAGTGTTGGTACAAGATATAGTGAAGTTGTATGTCAAAGCAGGCAGATATCAAATTTGAGTCTCTCCAAAATTAGGTAAAAAACCTCCCTACTAAATGAAAGTTTTCGTATTGCTTTAAGTACTTAGTTCCAAATGACCAAATGAGGTGTAAAGCAGAGTCTTTTTTTTTCTTGAGCATAAGAGTTTTTAACAGCCTCCTCTATTGCATACAGGTAGAGTATACAGAGAAAGAGAAACAAAATAAAATGTTTTATTTATTTGTGGTTTGGTTGGTTTTTTTCAATGAACATTGTCAGTGTATACTGATGACACAGCATTTGGACTTTAATAAAGCCACTCTTGTAAAATGATGTTTTAATTTTTGATATATATTTTGACACTTGGAGTTCTTATCTCAGATGTAATAGAGTTGTTGCTTGTTGCAACATTTCTTAGTCTAACAAAATTACAAGAATATAAACTTCAAAACTAAAATCTGCCTACAATAAATCAACCAAGTGTCCTCAATAGTTGATCAAATTTGCCTTCAAAATTTTTGTGATATGCGATCAGTAGTCAAGTGGCCATCTGGGAAATTTGAATAAAGCTTGAGATATTTTTTATTTAGTCATAAATTTCAGGCCAAGGAATATGTCCTAATATGTGCTAGTTTGCAAATATTGACTTGTGGAGTTCAGTAAAATTCTGCTAGCTTTGTCAATGCTCAGTCTCTTTATGTTTCAATTGTAGAAAATTAGCACTTATTTTTCACCAGTGAAAACTGTAGTTTCCAAGGTGATTGTCTACAATGAGAGAAATTCGTATTTATTTTTCTCAAAGAACTTGTTTGCTCCAATCAACAAAATTTGAAACAAATCTACTTATTCTTGAATATCTAGTGTAGATACTAGTGTAGCTAATGTAGATTTTCAGAGTGAAGAATTTGTTTAGAAGTACAATACCTCTCAGACACTGCCATTTACTCCTCATCCTGTGAATTTTTTTTCTTTCAAAACTTGGTCTCATAACGGCAGTCATAGAATCAGTCTCTTTTCTTTCTCTCTTTGCAGCTATTTTGGAAAAAATTCTGGTTTAGAATTTCCCATGTTAGCCATGGATGTAGCGCTGTCTCCCATGAGAACACAAGAACTGGATCCCCTGCCATCTGATGCATCTCCCATGCTTATAAACATGACTCCTACAGTGGAACAAGATGGGGAAGAGGATGTCATGAAGGACCTTGGTTCTGGCCAGCAGTATGAGAAGCCTCCTCCTCTACACACTGGGGCTGATTGGAAGATTGTGCTCCACTTGCCAGAAATTGAGACCTGGCTTCGGACGACATCTGAAAGAGTCAGGGATCTGACCTACTCTGTTCAGCAGGACTCAGACAGCAAGCATGTGGATGTGCATCTAGTGCAACTGAAGGTAGGATGAATTTTATATTGTAGACCTCTCAGTGAATATTGTTTGCTCAACAGTGCTACTAGTAAAGTAAACAAAGGGGCCTGTTATAACTGCTGTAGCATGTCTGACAGCCTGTGTTAAAAAGTGAATAAATCCTTTTCAGGGAGATAATAGAAACCGTATCATTCTCAGATATTTTTCAGTATTATTTAGTCATCACTTAATTCAGCAGTCCTAACTATATTATATTAAGGAACACATTCATTCTCCAAGACCACCTAATACAACACTAACAGTAAACTGACCAGACATTTCAGAAATGCCCAGAAATATTCCCATTGATTTTAATGAGTTTCAGTACCTAACACTCCCAAATTTGTCCCCCAATGGCTGCTCATTTTAAATCTAAGCAAGTTTCAGAGGCAGTAGAGTAAAAAGGTGGTTTAATGTCTGGTCTTTCAATCATCTAAAGGTTACACTGAAAATTGAATTCATGTGGGACTACATAAATGTGTGGAATTTTTTTCAGAGTCTTGGCAAGAAATATGAAGTGATAAGAATCAAACAATCACAGCCAGTAAATCAAACTTTTTTTTCCCCCCTAGCAATAAAAAAGCATTATAAAATCTGGACTTTGTCCTCCTAAAATCTGTTTAAACTGAAAGAGCAACGATCTCCCTTCCCCCAACCTGACAATTGAACACAAATGTCTTTAAACAATTATTTCTGTCTTGGCCCCAGTTTTACCTTTTGGTGTTGAATCTTTAAATATATTTAAGGAAATTCAAAGTGAAACTCAAATAGTGCCTGGAACTATATGTGTATGTTTGTTGGCATGGTTTGGTTTGCTGCAGCAGATGAAGTATGCTTTTGAAGGCCGCAAACGATCTCCAAAAATAGCAGGCAAATGTTATCTCTTCAGACTGAGCTGTCTTCAGAGTTGCATTCTGAGGCCTGTTTATGTGAACATCGTCTTCCCTCGTACTCAGCGCAATGGCATTTTATTTGTGTTTATTTTAGGACTGGAGCTATCAGCAGTCTGAAAATACATCTCCGTGTACTGGTGCTAAGCATGGAGCAATTGTACTGTAATCAGTCTTAACCAAATAGAGAGCTGATCTTGAGTTTCTTATGGTCCCATTGTTTTATCTGAAAAATTTGGAGTATCAGTTACTGCCAGCTTTTGGTGAGAGAAAAGACACTACGTCCACAATATACAGCATGTTTTTAGCAAATACACCTAGAAGGTATTTCTACAGGCAGGCATAAAAAAATCTTGCTGGACTTGATGCCAATTCTGATCTGGAATTGGTTGTGACCATATTACTCAAGTGCTGAGCTGAAATTAAAAGGCTGTGGCGTGTGTGGGTGGTATTCGCACAAGGTATGGGCTGGCTTAGAGCACAAGCTGAACTGCTTATGAAATGAGAATATTCTGTACATAAAACTCACCTGCGTTTTATTTCCAAATGGAACTCAGTGAATGGGTATCATTCCTCATGGTTTTCTCCTTTTTAGAATTCATTCGTGAAGTTGCAAGAGTTAATGCTGTTTCATAAAGTACTTTTTCCTAATGATTTTTCCATGTAAGCAATTTTTGTAGCAAAAGAATAACATGAAGGAATCTTAATTTTCTGCAATTATCTGGCCTGTCATCCTGGGGATGCCTGTCATTGAGGCTGTCGGCAATTCTCTACACAGACCCTGGGTTCACAGAGAAGTGCTCTTTTCCATTGTGTTTATACACAAGTGTATCTGCATGCATGCACAACAGTGACTTGTATTTGAAGATATTTTTAAAATATTTGATATATTTTTAAATTTTTCACAAATTAACATGAAAAGAAAAAGCATTCAAAAAGATCTGTAGTAGTAGCAAAAAATGCATCGAAGCCTTAAACACATTAGGAATATGAAGCTTTTGTAAACTGCTTACCTATAAACAGATTAAAGAAAAATCGTATTGTAAAAGCAAGTGTTGTGGAAATGCTTTTGTTCACACTTTAGGTGTATTTTAAATTGTTTATCCTTGTATCCTCTTGCACTGTAGAACCTTATGAAAATCAGCTAGACACAAAACCCCCAAACATATGACCTTGTACAGATCCTCTTATTTATTTCTTCTATGCTTTGATAATTCTCCTTGAGGGGATCCTTTCAGCTGATTTGGGTCCTTCTGGAATTGTTTCCAGGCTGGACACAGGGATCAATGTGAGTAAGCTGGAAAAACTATTTCACATGTCTTTCAAATAATACATAGCAGTTTAGTATTTTCTTTCTTCGCAACAGCAGGAGATAGTTGATTCATGTTCAGCTTGTGATTTACTATAACTCCCAAACTCCTTTGCCACACTATGGGTTTTTCACCTCTCTCTTATCCATTTTATCTGTGAAATTTTACACATAGTTTGTTGCCTTTATCCATTATTGAACGTCTTTTTCTTTGTCTCCTGTTTCTCAAGTGTGTTTATGACTTTTTCAGCTCCAAATGTCTTTCAGTATGTTTGAAGTATCTCCCCCCAGCACACATACTGTTGTCATCTGCAAATTTGAGAAGTCTTCTCTCTGCTCCTTTGTCCAAATAATAAAGACACCTCATTGATTACTACTTTCTATCTTTTTGAAAAATCTGTAATGTTGGATGATCTATTATAGTCTTCTGTACTTGAAATGTCTGTTTACTTCAAACTATTGAAGCACTCTACCACTACTTTGTGACTTAGACATCTGAACTATATATTATATTTACTGACATAGAAAACAACACTTTTTATGCTCTGATAGTGTCTCTAGATCATTGCAGACCGCTGATCTTTTCTCTCTTTCCAAGTACAGAAATTTCAGTCATATTTTACAGAATATCTGAGTCAGCCTCAAAGATCTCTTGACTGGATCTTTCATCTTACCTTCTGACTCCTACAGCAAGATTTTCAGCAAGACAGAGGTCATATATCATGTAACCATTATCCTTTTCCTATCTGTTTCCACTTTTTTTTTGGGGGGGGGAGCAGCAAAGGATTTTTTGTTGCTTTTCTCCTTATACTTAAATTCTGGATAAGAGAAGAGTGTAAGGGATTATAAAAACAAAGTATTAAAAGGTATTAGTTTCCAATACATCTGCAGTTAGATACAGTTTATTCTTATTTTCTGTTGTTCCATTACTGGCATTTTGAAAAATGTAGAAGAGGGTGCTATAAGTTTCTTTCTCTCTCATCCCCTCCTCTTGAATTCAGTGGGCTTCTATTGAATGAATAATACTAAGTATTGCTGGCATTATTGAATAAATACTGAAGGCTGGACTAAATGACTTTTCTGAATACTTTTCAGCTTTTATTTTCCATTATCAGTTCCTTTCAAGAGCAAAAATCAAACAGTTCAAATATCGTTGAAATGCAATTCACATATCAAAAAATTAACATTTAAGGATTATTTGTGCAATATGATATCTCCTCTCTGAAATGTGATTTTCAGTTCTTGAGAACTATTTTAGATTGTCTCTAGCTATGGGAGAGAATGCACACAGCAAAAATTCCTGAAAAGAAAGTGGACTATAACTACAGAGAATATGTGATTTCTTTCATACTGAATCTAGTTAATAATTCCTAAATATGCAGGATTGTGCATTTCAAAGGGATTTTCTTAAACTGATGACACTTGATAAATTTCAGTCTTCTTAACCCTGTAACCTTCTCTGAGAAAATTAATGCTGAGAGTGGAAATATTTCCGTGCTAACAACAAGCATAAGTAAAATCAAATTTACTGAAGAATTTTCTTGGAATAATTGAGGTTTTGGTGTCCACTGCAGAATTTAAGCAATTAAAAAACTACTCAGAATCCTCAAGCTTTTTATTAATGTAAAATGTAAAAAAGAAAATGCTAACTGCTTCTATGTTGTAGACTCACAGTTCGGAGTATCAGAATTTCTTTAGAGCAAATACAGTAAAACTTTTGACCTTGGTTCTTTAACATATGGGATATTTCTGTGTTAGATTAATTATTTCAAGGAAAATACATACAAAATCACTTTGCTTTTATCCATTCTTCCCCCCTCCATATCCAACCCAAAATATAATCTGGTGACATATTAAATGTTTGTGAAGCACCTAAACACCAAACAAATAGTAATTTCTCTATAAACATACCATGTATTACATTGCTTTTTATACATAGAAGTTAGAAAGATTTGACAGTCTTTGTAGATTACAATCTAGCTGCAGATATGATGGGTTTTTCTCTTTAGCCAGAGGGCTTAATAAAATACAACATATGCAGAAATATGCTACATGGCCAGCTGCATCTCAAAACCAAGTTTTCCTATAGAAGTATGCTGAAAGACTAATAAATCCCTTTATCTATATGGAACATTGCCAGTGAAATATATTTTCATAAAAACATAAAATACGTTTATATTATGCTGGTATTGGTGAATTGCTTTCTTTGGAGGGAAAGCATTAGGGTTAAGAGTACAGTGTAGCTAAGACTCTAGTCAAATGCTGAATTTATTCCATACTCATCCCAATAACCTCAGTGGGGCAACTTTATGCACCCAGCATTTAACCAATGGATAATAGGATTTATTTGGATAAAACCAGATTTGTTGTGGATATATTTTTTAAACTGTTTGTAGCGTCTATTATATTTCTTATGTTGAAGTTATTTTTCAGACCAAGTATATTATGTGCTCCAAAAATGTCAGGCATTCTACAACAGGAGATGATATATAATAATATATATCTATAATGTTATAATGATAGCTTGATACATCTATATATTGGCAGAACATATCAGTTTTATACTTTGCAAACACATGATTGTCATACACAATTTAAAGGAAATGATTAAGAAGTTGTATGCTTACTTATTTTGGCTCTGAACATCTTGGTGGAATCACAGCATCCAGTAGAGCCATTGAGTCTAAATATGGCAAATACGGATTAACTGTTGTGAAGTCGGGTTTGCAAAGGCTACCCTACACCTGCAGTCCAGGCTTGAACATCAAGCAGGTGGGTTTGTTAGCTTTTCTTATTTTCTTAGTAGTGTGCCCACTTTTTTTTTCTTTATTTTTTAATTTTACTCTGTATCCTGAGCATATTCCACTGTTTTGGAAAAAAGTCAGAAAGGAAAACATGAAGTATTAGAAATAATATGTGTTTCACAACTCTATCTGATCAGACAGTCACATCATTTAGAAGCCTTCCAACTTGTATGACACTTCTACAGTCTTGCTCTGATTGGTGTTTTAAGGGAAAGGATGTGACTTGTTTAACACATCTTAACATGCTTTACTACAAGAACACCACATCTATAGAAGTCATATTGGTTTCATAGCTTTTAGGCTAAATTATCTTCTGCCTGAATGGAACAAAACCACTTTTTCACGTCCTTAAAAAATGGTTCTAATCCCTTGACTATACGTTATTAAAAGCAGAGGCTAATGCTCTGTTCTGTATAGAGTGAAATCCTGGAGGCATTAGGCATGTTCGCTTGCCTACTGGGTTAGTGTCTGCAAAGATGAAAATGATGAAGTAAATGTCAAATTTCTAAGTACTAATTAGGTGTGAAGTTGCTCAGACTTGCCAGTACTGGTGGTAGTCTGAGTTCAGAAATGCAAGATTTTAGGCAGCTGGTTACTTCTAATGGGCTGAGCAACAGAGGTGTACCTGTGGTATTTAGATATGTAGGAGCTAAAGAGCAACTGAACAAGATGATTCAGGACTTCATTGTTGCCTACCTTCTGTCCCCATGTTTATTCTGCTCCGGTTGTTAAAGTCTGTTAAAAATGCACTCCTGAGGGCCCTGTCTTAAGCTCCTAATGGAAAAAAAAAAACTGTTCTGATAGCTTATATTTCTCAATAAATACACAAACACATTGGATTACTGCTAGTTATTGCTAGAACTGAAAAGATTGGAATTACAAGTGTTTTATACGAAGATAATATCTGTTAAGGTGATGTAGGCTCTTACATGTTTTTACCTTCAAGTACCTGAATATTGCTAGTGAATATATATAGGTTTATTAATGCTCAGAAAACTTATTTTTCAACAGTAACCTTAGAAAAAACAATGAATACCAACATTTGTGATCTAATTTTAAATTATGATCTAGTGTAGTTTTAGATAATAATGCAGTTTTAAAATGAAATATTATAACTTTAATATGTAGCTAATGCTCATTGTTTGGGTTTTTTTTTTAGAAAAGAAAATAATAGCAGGTTAACACAATACTTTTTTAAAATTAGATGGATTTAAACTGTGCCATTCAGCCTAACAGAAAAACGCTTCCCTCTCTCATAGCAGTCTGTGAAGATGCAATGATTTTCTTTCTCCTCTTAGAATTTAAAACAAATCTATTGATATAGCCCATATTTATGCAAACTCACTGGCCTCTATTCATCTCCTTGTGTGTCATGGGAAATACAGTATAAATACAGAAAGAGAGTACATACTTTACTGGAGATTCAGTTGCCTTCTAAAGAAAGCTGGTCATTATTTGAGGGATCAGATTAAGATGGAAGGCTGTTGGTTAGAACATAAGAAGATGAAAGAATTGGGACCTAATAAAATGAAAAAAATGGAGAAGCAATAAGAAATTCTTACCTGTTGTGATATTATTTCTGAGTAGAAAAGTGAGAATTACTTGGCTAGTCTGCTGCTATCTGTGTATCGAGGGAATAAAAATAGCTAAGAGCTGGAAAGGACTTAACTGGTAACCCTAGTGATAATGGAGGATTTAGCTTGCATAATTTATCAGGATAAATGAATAAATAATAAATGTTGCAGACCATGTAGTGGACCTTTTTTAAGCTTGGAATTTCTCTCTAGAAGAGCAGGGAAACGATACCAACAAAAATGATAAGGATAACTGCTCTTGTGACAAAAGGCCTTGAATAATCCTCGGAGTGGTGGAAGACACCAGCACTGGGATATCACTTCTGGGTTTGGGCAACAGAGTGTGCGGTGGGGTTGTTTTGTTTCTTGTTGTTTTTAAAGTTACCCGATTGACTCCTTTGGGGTTCATCTACACAGCCTTTGGAAAGGAATTGTGTACAATGCATGGACCGTCTAAGCCCTGCCCTTAATACAAGAATAAAATTTGAGAAGCTCCTTAAACCAGCTTGAGTTTCTTCCAAGCAAGCCAGTAAGGATCCACTGAGTAAACCCAGTGCAACCGGTGGCATTTCCCTTCAAGGGAGTGCTCCTCTTGTGAGGGTAGAAAAGCATTTGTCATTTTTTGAGCAATGTATTTGGACATAGAGGGGTGATGTGTAATTCAGGGGGTGTAGATATGTGTAGAGCAGCATCTGCAATGCTATGGAGGTCTTATGGCTATCCTAAAATAGACATTTGGATTATTAAGCAGTCAGGAGACTCAGGCACAGAATGGTGAATGTCTGTCTGTGAAAAGCGAATTGGAGCTGTAAGATTAGGAAAAAATGGATGTTTTACTGCTTTTAGTTTCTTCATCAGGTTCTAAAAATAAAAACTCTTCAAAATCTCATTCTCCTTTGGATATCTATACTTTTGAATTATATTCTTTTTCTGGAATTTCTAGTATAGACCTTAGCAATACGTGAATGCATGTAATTGCACTTTGAGCAAATAAAATGATTTGTTTCCCTCTTCTCACTTCGTATTCCTCCTACATTAAACTATGCTAATACAGGCTTTATGAAAAGAGTTATGTACTCTACCAGTGGTCCCTGGAGAAATATTAAAGTATATATCAAATTCCAGCACAGATGTTACCTATTACAGTCTTCTCTAGTCTGTATTCTAATCTGACTCAAACATAAATGTTTACTGGATATAATGATGTAATGATATAAATACTTTTCAGTGTGATGAAAAAATGTTGTATGTTAAATTGATTAACTGAAACATTTAATGAGAGAATGTATTTTATTGCTTAGTATATGTGTACATGATGATAATAACTTCTACTGATGTCCACATTTGCTGGAAAAAATAAATTAGTACTATTTCAATGGTATGAGTAAGATTTAGTAATGCCAGCTTTCTAAATTAAAGGTCATTGACACTATATCACTATTTTTATTTGAAAGTCAGGATGCCAGTTGGAATTTTTATTATGGTAGCTGTGACTTGGTTGAAAGAATTTATTTTATAAATACATATATATGTAAATACATGTGTGTATATATATATATAAATAAAAACACATACACTAAAATCAGTGCCACAAAAATCTTCCCAGTAACTTTTTTCTTGATGATTTGTTTGAGTTTATATGTAGTTTAGAAGGTAGGATATTATTATGTTTTATAACAGTCATCTAGTTCAGATCTGCATTGCAAACTGTTATGTTTACAGATGTTTTCTTGCTTTGTGTCTTTCAGTAGGCTTTGTGGATATATTTCTTATTAGTCATTATACTGGCAGAGTGTTGTTGTTTTTTTCAATTTGTAATTACCTGCCACTTATAATAAATATCTAAAACTTTAATATGACATAAGGGAGCAGTCAAAGAACAGGCACAGAAAATTGCACAAAATATAAGTATTTTTTTATTTTGCTTCATTAAAGTTACAATTGCCTGATGGGCTTTTATTATGAGACAGCTGACAGAAGGCATTTCAGGTTACAGAATGATTGCTATCTGAATGCCAGAATTGCAACATGAATATTTCATTAATATAACACACTTGCATTTTAGTAAGAACAAGTTCTGCAAGTTTGTGATTTGTAAATATCCTTGGATATTTGTCTTTCCAATTATATGAATTCTTCCTTAGAATGAATCCCTTTCTGTGTTAGTTAACCATTAGAAAGCCTTCTGTGAATTGATGTCATTCCAAATAAACTATAATCTCACAACTAACAAGCAATTAAGCACAGCCAAATGGCTTTGTGTATTTTCCTGTGGAGAATGCAATGATACATCTGTATAGCTATGTTTATACTTTTAATTGAGGTGTTGTACTATGCATAGTATCCATCCTTTGCCTGACTGAGGTGCATGTATGTTTTGTGGAGGATCAAGATCAAGGTCTTGTGGCCTTTTCCAAGCCTTATTTGTCTTCCTGGGGAACTGTGCTGGACCCCGAGTTTTTCTTAAGTATAGCTCTGAAGCTTGGCCTTGTTTGCATCTAACAAATATAGCTGGATGGCAAGTCTGAGCAGGACTGACTGACACTGTAAGTGTAGTGATGTCATCTTCTTCTAAAAAGATTATAAACTCACATTAGATTTTTTTCTAGGATTGTCTTATGCTTCCAAACAAAAGAATTGATCTGAAGATTTTAATGTATTCCATGTAACTGTCTCTAGTGACATTGTGCAGAATCAGAGATAGACGAACAAGATTTCCCTTTGAACAGGACCTAAACCATTTACAATGGATTGTGCAGAAACAGGGAGAGAAAGGAGAGTTAATACTTACCAGTTCATCTATTAAAGCTTTATGAATGCTATCTCTTCCTTCTCCCTATAAACAATTCCCTGGAGGAAGATAATATCTTTTATGGAGTAAGTTATGATCATAGGCCTTACATTTTAAAAGATGAAGTGCTTCTTTCTTTGGAAATGTTTCCATTTATTTTTGGAAAAAATATGTAAATTAGAAGGCATAAAGCAGCACTGCATTAGCAATTGTAGCATTCCAAAATTCTGACAGACCTTTCAGAAGTTTTAACAAAATATGAAATCTACAGAATCTAGTAGACCTCTAGAAATTCACAGCTTCTGGGTTGCAATTTCCCTTTCCCATTGAGCAGTGTGCTTATTTTTCATAATCTGTATTAGCTGAGAAAAATACATCTCACATTTCAGTGAACTCAGTTGCTTTTATTCCCCTCAACCATACCTGCCCTTAGCTGTGGTTACAGTTTCAGTTCTCTCAAAAGAGACTTCAAACCAGTTGCAATACGTAGCCTTATCTTTTGGTGCAGCCATTCATCTCTGAGTTCTGATGAGTACGTTTGGTTCTGATCACAAATTATGCAGACATTCAGAAAGTGAGAAGGCAAGTAATGTTTCTGCACAATAGGTCCTGTAGATTTAATCATAATTTATCTGGTAATGTAGAGGGAATAGATGATTTTATATGTGTTTCCAATGTGATTGTGATCTGACATTCCAGAATGTGTGCTTTTTAATAACTGACATATATATATATATATAAGGTCATATATTAGCATAAAAATATATACGTGCCTAAATCATTCTTGTGATACTGTAAAAGAAATTCATTGCCACTACTACCACAGTATTTGTATATCCGCTTATTCCTCATGCATTTTTGTTTTTACTCCAAGATTCCTTTGAATTATTTTCCCTAAAAGATTTGAGCTACTATACTAGAATTCACTGTAGTACATAATTTGTTTGCATGTGTAAGATCTCTGTGTTTGCAGTTCAACTCGTTCTTCTTAGTTATTGAGGACTATCCTATGACTATGTTGTCTGTTTAGTACTCTGACAGAACAAAAACTTCTGACATGACAGAATATTACTTATGTCCTTTGGGAAGCAGAAATTGTACTTAAGGAGTAATGCTATATCGTAAGTGGTGCAAATTATCTGTACTTTTAGATACAGGAAAGTATCCAAATGACTCACAGAATAATAGAAACAGAACTAAGTTTTTAAAGCTATTAAGCTTTATGGATGAGCAACATGTCTTCACACAATTCAGTTTGTGTGAAAGGTATGTGTAGAATTTGTCACTGTATCTGAGCATTGTCCAGTAACTAGAAGCCAAAATGGACAAAGGTAAGTCTGCAAAATCATTAGCAAACTATGCTCTAAAACCATACACCTGAAATACTAAACTAAATGTTCTTACTCGCTTTTCAGCAGTTATTCTGGGGCTATATTTTTAAGCAGCAGGTAAGACTAGAAAACTTTGAATTAGTCCAGGATTTTGAGGTAATAAATGAATTTCACAATCTAAGCATTTAAGAATATTATCGGGTACCATGAGACTCATGATAAAATAAAGGGAAAAGGGATATTTCCAAGGGTTATCCAGTAGAATTTCTATAAACATCTTACCATTTAAGCTATTCTGTGTTTTCCTTGCAGAGGCCATCTGAATCTCTTTCACACAGAATTTTTAGGGACTTCCTGGAAGTTCAAATGCCTGGTTTAACTGTGAAGTTAGGACAGTCTATTACGCATTTTTTTGTCCATTTGTTTGTCCTTCATCAGAAGATACAGGATTCCTTCTTTACCTGTGTTTCACGTGGGGTTAACATCTTAATTTGAAATGGATAATTTTGATACGTTGGATTAAAACAACAAATGTTACATAGAACATTCCCTATAATTCTGTGTAACCTCATATGGATTCTCACATACGATGCACAAAAATATAATCTTCTCTTTGAAGAGTAGTTCAGGTATCAACATTGTTTATGAATCAAGGGCAGCAGTTCAGTATGAGGAATTAAGGCAGTTACAAATAGCACTATTTTCTTTTGAAGAAACACAAAATTCTGACAACACTATTTCTTTCAGACTTCAGGTAGAATAAGTAAGGCACATTTCCTAGTTGTTAGTTGGATTTTCTTTGCTACCGTGTTCTCTTATTTAGGAGATCTGGAAAAGATAGCAAATAAGAATGACAGGACCACAAATACAAGTTATTATAGAGGTTTCTTGAAAAATTACCAAGGAAAACCCCACATTACATAGGTATTTTACAGACTGCTGAAAAAGACTTTTTCCTATATTCAAAAGAATACATATGTCAGTGCAGACCACCTCAGGAGTTTTATTTTGTTGGTTTACAAATGAGTTTCTAGCTATCACTTGCTAGCTTTATTTTTCCAGCCTCTCTCCTATTTTCTTTTCCTTTCAGCTCTTTTCAGATTTTCTCTGTTTCACAATTTTTGTCTTTCTGAACTCCCATCTGCTTCTTGTGCTTTTTTACTTTCTTCTTGTTTGTCCTTCACCAAAGCACATTGCTGAGTCATCTCCTCCCATGCTGAATTGCTACTTCAAAAAGCAATTCTTTCTGTCTTAACCTGGACCAATTCCACATTCTTTGGAGAGGGCAGGAGCCTGCCAGGGCACACGTTTAAAAAGTACTTACTGCATTAGAGATGAAGGAAGGAACTACAGCACAATGCTTTTCTCTACATATGGGCCTTACTTCATTCCAGTGCCTTTTTTTTTTTTAAGTCTATCTTTGTGTATTTTCTATGACAACAGAAAAATAAAAAGTTCAGTTTGAAATCTTTAATACCTTTTCTAGTACACTCAAAACAATGAATACATAGGTTCTTAGTGTGTAGAACTTGCTTCATCTTCAAAGAGTTTAAGTCTCCTCTCCGGGGTTAACAGTAAGAGGACAAGAGGAAATGGCCTCAAGTTGCACCAGGGGAGGTTTAGATTAGATGTCAGGACAAATTTCTTCACTGAAAGGACTGTTAAGCATTGGAAGAGGCTGCCCAGGGAGGTGATGGAGTTCCAGTCCCTGGAGGCATTTAAGAAATGTATAGATGTGCTGCTTAGGGACATGCTTTAGTGGCATAGTAGTGATAGGCAGATGATTGGACTTAGTGATCTTAGAGGTCTCTTCCAACCTTAGTGATTCTGTGTGTGGTATGGTCATGGTATGTTCCTGCAGCAAATTAGCTAGTCAGTGGTTGGCTCTGTGTGTTGACACATGGTCCTGTACTACTAGAATTTGATCTTACTAAATTTTAATAGAGGTTTTTTACTTAGTCTTACATGTTCCTTACTAAAGACCAAGATTCAGTTGTTATAATTGAGCAGATACAGGTTTTGCTGCCTTGCTGTTTGAATAATCTGGCCCTGAATAAGAAAGAGAGCTATTAGCATTTTTAGAAAGGAGGCAACTTAATTTTGGTAGTAAAAAATAGCAATTGAGAAGGAACAATAAAGTAGACATCTAGCATAATTTCCAAAAATTCTCCATTAAACTGCAGTTATTAAATGCTTCAAGTCTACTTTGAAGGCCTCACTTCATCAAACTGTTCCAGGTGAGTGGACTTTACTCTTTAAATAACCAGCTGCAACTGGGAAATTACCCCAGTGCGTAGAAGTCTGCTTACCAGGGCCAAAATGAAGAACCAAAAAAAGCTACACAAAGTAAAAACCTCTGCATTTTGTAATACATAAAAAGCCAGAGACTAAAGTACATTTAGGGCATATTTTTTGCAAACGTGCATGGCAACAACTTCATGCTCCAGTAAAGCTCTTGAACTTTATAGAACACATAAATGTGGAGTTTAATAATATGTTTGAGTAACTTTTTAGTGTGGATATAACATGTTTATAATGTTGTAACTGGTTATTTTCATAAAGAATTAAAATATCTTTATTGCATTGTACCCCTATCAGAGAAATTGCTTTCACAAGGTGCAAGTTTTGTATTATGCAGTATTTGGAAGTTATCTTCTTAGCTTACTGTATAAGAAGAGAAAGGTGATAGATTATAAGTTTCAGAAATATTGGAGCTTTGAGTATTGCATTTATTATGCACATTAATTTTCTTTCTGTTCTTTATTTCAATTCATAAAGCATTTGTGAGAAAACAATACTAAATTTAACATCCTAGGATTTCTGTTAGAAAGGGGAAAAAAAATCCCGATATAAAAACCCAGGGCCTCTATGCAATAACCTCCAGTAATAATGTTTAGTAACTTCAGTATGAAGAAAAGCAAAGAGACACTCCAGGTACTGTTCACTTTGCAGCAAGCAGCTATCGGTTGCCTTTGTGCTGCAGCACCACCTAGTGCTCCACGGAGCTGAAGGAATCTCCCAGCAGNGGGGGGAAGTAAATGCGAAGGTTTGTTATCACATTGCACAGAGCTTTGGAGCATCAGTAGTGATTTGCAAGGGTTTTTAAATGTTTATGTGAAAGAAATAATTGCTAATGTGTCAAATTCAGCATAATAAGACTTGTAAAATGCTTGGTCTTGCCATGGTAATGCTGATACGAAGTCCCTAGGGAAACGTACATTTATGTATGCACTTTTATTTGTAAACATTTATACTGGTAGTCCTTTGAAACATTCAGTTTCTGCAGTGCTTTATATGCAAAAAACAGCAACGTGGCAATGCTACGAATGGGAGACAGTGTTTAACTGTAGAGTGTCCGTAAAGATGGAGATACCTTAGAAGTTTCTCTTTGGATATAAAATTACAGCTTCTCCAGGAATGCATGGATCACTGGATAAATTAATATTCTAATACCCACTATTTTGAAGTTGTTTGCACAGTGCAAGTTAGCATGATAACAACCACAGCATACTAGATATATCATGGGCCAGACAGATACAATGTGACTTGTTCTGAAGTCCAAAATAAACTGGGAGCAAAATCAGGAGCAAGAACAAGTTATTTCAGTTCCACCAATTCATGAGATCACTGCTGTTATCATCTCCTCATCCTCTCAGGCAGTTCCTAAGGCAAGCTCACTCCCTCTAATATCATGGTTCTTCTACTGTTTTGTTTATGCTTCACAATTTATTTTAATCAAAATGAGTTTTTACATACTGCAGTAAGCATTATTACAAAAGGATTTACTGGAAGAGATGCAGACATCAATATAACAACATCCCTGAAATGTAATGTATCCAGCATGATAAAATTTTAGCATGAGAAATGCTCTCATATAATTAAGTAGACTAATATATTTTGTTTAACTTCCTTTGGCAAGTTAATGACCATCTAAATATTTAACATCTAAATATGCTTTTAAATAGAGTTATGATCAACTGCTATTATCCAAATGTACTGGAAAAACAAAGCAAAATCTGTGAAAAAGATGTGAGAAAAGCTGAACTTGAAGCTCTAAAAGAGGGAGGTTGTATGAGCTGGCACGTATCCTCAAAAGTATCTGTGCTGTGTTTTAGAAATGTCTGTGTGTGCTTTCTCTCTTTTTTTTTTCCTTTATGAGGTTCTATAAGAATTATTGAAACATTACACACAGAGCTGTGCACATTAAAGCCGAATAAGAAGTAAGGTGAAATATGCAACAAAACACTGTACTGATTTTGTGTATAGGATGACTAAGGGTCTGACAGTCCATTGAAGCAGTGATAAGACCAAGATTTTTGTACCCTGCATTTCTCCTAAGCTCTGTTTTCTTTCTGTTGCCTTGGAACAATATCTGCATTCATTTAACTATGGAATAAAACTGTTTGGTCTTTTGCACAGTTTCATTTCACCGCAACTCAGATGGACTGAAAGAACAGCTGAATAACTTGATATTGAAATCTTAAAGGTCATGAATATTGGATGTAACAGCTGTTTCCATTAAAAAAAAAAAGAATGATGTAATCCCATTGCCTAGAAATGTCTGCAATGTGGCAATCAGTCACTTGGAATAGGAGAAGGAAAACCAGTTTTAACCAGCCTTTCATTTCCTAGGAAAGAGCATGTTTAGAGTTTTGCATGATTAAATCCTTTGGGGCAAAAGCTAAAACTGTCATTTGTCTAGCTATGTATTGCCTATGAAATACTAGAAATGCAATTCAGAAAAAAAAAAAAAAATTCCTCTGCAGTAGCCTTACTCAGCTTTTGGTGTTTCAGGAGAATGATGAAACATTATAACAGAGAAGTCAGGCTCCACCTAGAGTCTTTCAATTATATATATTGCTGAATGTGTCAACTCATACTTTGTAATGATAATACATTGAGGATTTTTTTAATAGGACACTAAGCTTGAACAGCATGAGTGAAATCTGCAGCTTCATCTCTTCTCAGTGTAGTTGTTTTCTAGAATAAATAGGAAGCCAACCTGTGTGCACTCCAAGCAGCCCTGTTTAATTCCTCATTTTCTGAAAGAAAGAATTTGAAAATGTGGGGAGGAGCAGATTAAGCCTTCAGTCTCTGCTGTGTGCAAATGGAAGATATGCTGCAACAAAGAGATACATAATAGGTATGCAGTGAAAAAATTATTCTTGGTGATTCTCAGTGTAAATGCCAGTAATGAAAATGCCAGAGGCAGTATTCACTGATGTTTTCTTTATGAAAAAAAGAGGTTAATGTTTATGCTACTTCTCAGTGCCTCATATAGGTAGATTTCTTCACATAGTTTTTCTGAAGACATAAAATAAATGCAAACACATGCAGTGGGACCAGCACTTGGGGCAGATTTGTTGTTAAACTTCATTTTTTAATTACATTATGGTGGTATACAGAATGCAAAAACTATCATGTTAGAATTCATTTGTTTTGCTTTTGATCTGTTTATCGCTCCTAACTGATATGCTTTCCTTTTTTGCTTATAGTGACTTAGGAGGTTGCTTAGAGAACATTTTAGGAGAAATTATGAAAACACCAGTTACCTGAAACTTACCAAGTTTGAAAATTCCTACTCTTGTATTTAGTTTTGAATATACTATCTATAAAAGAATAAATCCATTGTATTCTGCTTTTTTTAAAGACCCAAACTGAATTTTAGCTAAAAAGTTGTGGAACAATATAATATCATGCATCTGATATTTGTCTTAGTACCTTTCTTGAATTATTGTGCAAAGTCTTTGGTGTACTTCATGCATAGTTACACTTGTGAATTAGTAAATATCAAGAAGAAAAGATATCTGAATTTTGGTCTCTTGCATCTTGCTTGAGAACCACAGAAACATAACAGGATGTAAACCACAGGTTTTTTTAGTTGTGCACATTGGGTCATTTTTACAAACTGGATATCATGGACAAAAAGCCAATACTGCTTTTGAAAAACTTTCCCAGTCAAACTGTACATAAATTTCTTTGCAAAGTTTTGATTTAAATGCATATATTTTCTTTTCCAGTGAAGATTTATTTAACTGGAAAACTTGAAAACTACCTTAATTCATGTTACCCACTTCTGTCTGCCAAACTCATAAAAGATCAGGTTGGTTGCAAATGAGGGCTGCATTCTTAGTCTATTATCTAAACAATATGGGTTTGTAACATAAATGATGTCGGCTGTCTGGTTAGTTAAGATAGCACAACAGAAAAAACAGGAAATAAAACTCATAAAAACCTTATATCATTGAAAAATGTTACAGTGATGTTACAAGGTTGAAATTAGAAGGCTTTCCTATCTTATTCCTGGTGTTTTGTTTTTTTTCCTAAAAACCCCAAATAATCTCATTACTCACACACACTCACACCCCACCCAATAACTCTTATTTAGAGTGTGTAAGTCAACCCACAAGTGATGAAACATCACAGGTCATCGAATTCATCAAATGTTTACATTTTACCTAACCCTTCTAAAGGTGTTTGGATTTCAGGGAAAATGTAGGACTCCTTCATTAATTCTACCCCTAAATTGTTTTCCTTACTGCCTTCTCTCTTTCACATCTCCAGCATAATCTATTGAAAACATGCCCCACTGCAAAGAGCTACTAGCAATAAAGATCCTCCAAAACATTTATCATAAAACCATCCAGCTTTGCTGAATTATCCTCCTACTATATAGTGTTTGCTTATATTTCTTTCACTATGGATTTATTCATGTTTTTTATATTTTTTCTGATTAAGATGATAGTCCATTTCCAGCTCATCAGTAGACTTCTTGCCTTTCTCACCCAGCTTGACTCATCTATAAGTTCCTTCTGGAACAGGGAGTGCAATCAGCAAGTAAAATTTTAGCTAGTAATGCAAATGACATGCTGAGATGTGTTTCTTGGAGTTATCTGGTATTCAACAGGAAATGGATTTCCTCCTATTAGGCATGTATGATGTTTCAAAGAGAGAACGAAGCCACTGATCCTCAATTATAGTTTCTCTGCATAAGTCCCAAAACAGAGGAAGTTCTTGAGGATTTATAGCATCACAAGCTATTGTGCCACTGTTGCATAGAAATTAATTTTTAAATTAGCCTTGGAAAATCTATTTCATATTGTAAAAAGGATATAAACCTACCGTAGCCCACGCATCTACCTGTTTAAGTACTATCATTTCATGAAAACTGGTAATTTTTTTTTGTGAAGGGCATAATACTTTTGCACCAGAATTATTTGAAACTTGAACAGAAATAGCTTGTAGTTGAAATAAATTGAAATAATTTTGACCTATGTTTTTTTAAAACTTGGCTAGAGATATTAATGTAACATTGTTTTAAATTACTTGAGTAAAACCAGGTAGTACAGTGTAGGATATTATATTTGAGCACAAAGCCAGCAGCTGGGGCCAAATCTGGAAATGCTGCTTCAGTCAAATTTTTCTATCCCCTACTCTAAAGTCACTAGTGAAAGCACTGAAACAAGCCATTTGCCTTACTGGTATTTTCTAATTTTTGCCATTTTTGAATCAAATGCTGCCTTTTTTTTTTAAAATATTACTGCTTATTCCTACAGAAGTCAACTTATTATATGTTCAGGAATTGATCTAAAGTAGAAAACACATCTATTTAAATGTAAATTATGTGATTCCCAAGTTTTAAAAAAGAACATATCTGAGAGAGAAAAATCTTTGTTAACTTCTTCAGAGTTTTTTGGCAGCTGAGGCTGCCTTGCGTTAGCAAGCCAATGCTTTTGTGATGTCTTCAGGTAGTTAGGTTATGATATTTTGTAAGAAAACTTCTATTACAAAGATATTCTTCTGAAAGAAGGGTAATTGTGTATCCATGACAGTAATATTATATATCCATGACAGTCCCTACAGTCAGAGTTCAGAAGGGTGTATGCATTCTGTACTATTTGTGGTGACTACAGTGTCCTTCTGAGTGTTGACCCTTTTGAGGGTATGTGAACGATCAGTTTACTCAAAAACTCCAGTTCTTGAGTTTGTGATATATTAGAAGACTGTGCCTGGCTGCCTATATTGTATTTTAAGTTATTTGGGATACCTCTAACAGTCACCTTGTTGCTAATTGTTTTGAATGTCATCCCAAGTTAGTATGTAACTCAAGATACAAACAAGAATACTGTTTTCTCAATATTCTTAATTCTCAAAATTATATTTTGTCTCAGGTAAATTTTGCTACAAGATTAAGGGGCTACTTTCATTGTGATTAGTTCAGTGTAGAAGTTTCTAAGTAATTTGCAAAAGCAACAACTTTTCTTGGTGGGGATTTTTGTTTGCTTTGGATTTCTTTGGGTTTTTTGTGTATGCGTGGTCTTATTTTTTTTAATCTCTTTAAAACAAATATCTCTCTTTTAACATTGTTTCTGATTGTCAGAAAAGCTTGTATTATATGTGTACACATGAGCTGGCTGACTGTTATAGCTCTAGTCTGTGCCGAGAAGCTGTTTGTCATGGTTCCATTTATGAAGATAGATCTGCCACTATTGGAAGTATGAGGATGGGTGGGAACAAGAAAGCTGATACACGAACAAAAAAGAAGAAAGGAGGAGTGAGGAATGAGAATGAGCAATGAATGAGGGTGTGGATGTATGACTGAGCCTTTCAACATGACTTTGAAATAGTTAGACAGCCAGAGAATTCAGAAGGAATCCAGGGCAAACGAAAGTTACAGAGGCCTGTACAGAAGAGGGAGCCCTTTTCAAGAAAACCAAGGAAAAACTGAAAGGTACTGCTGTAGAGAGGAGCTGTAATAAGTTCAACTTCATAAATGATTTTCTCCTCCTATTCAGGATGTAATAAGTAATTATTACAAATGTGAACATTGCAAAAGTACCAATCTCTGTTTTGTAAGTGATGAATCACTCTACTGGGGAAGTCATAACTTCCTATTAATACATTTGTTTCAAGCATATGATCTACCAGGTCCAAAAATAAGTTCTAAGCTTCCTAAATTAACCTAGTAAATATTTCCATTCCATTTGAAGCTTAAAAATGAAAAATCAGAGTAAATTTGAGGTCAGATACTTACTGTTATGCTGTGAATTAGGTGGTCTCTCCTCTCCAAGATCAGTTACAGGGTTACCAACTGACCAATATTATATCAGATTCCTTCTTGTCAGAATGCCATAAACATTCTACTGTAACTTAGGTCAGTGCTTAAAATAACCTTGCTAACTGCAAGTCTACAAGTGTCAGCTGAAATTTCAGTTAGCTGCCACAGAGATCTGAATGCTGAGAAATCACTACTGTAGCTCAGAACGTGCAAGGGAAGGACAGGCCTAAACTTGATCTGCACAATAACACAGGTCGAGGCTGCAGACTATTTGCTATATTTCATGCAAAACAAAAGCGGTTTGACTCTGCACTAAAGATGGATTGGGTTACAGATCATCTATGGCTTACATGTCTGTCTTTTAAACAGACACTTACTTTCTGAATTGTTGGTTGCATGTAACTCCTTTAGCTGAGGAAAGGAAATGAGACAGTCTTTGTTTTTGCAAAGCTGATGCCTGAAAACTCTCCTTCCAGTATAAATGAGGTAAGACACCATTAAAGTGAAATATTTATAAATCACTAGAAATGTCTAAAGCAATAAACTATCAGTGTTTGCGATTTCTTTAATCAATTAAAAAAAAATTATTTTTAACCTGCTGGTTTTCAACTTCTTGCATGACGTAAATGTGTTTGGTTTGAAATAATACATTGCATTGGAAATCTAACTTGCAAAATTGACAAATCTTTTTCCCTGTAGATTTCTGAGTATTGAGTAAAGCTTGTTCAATCTCTTTCACACCCTGTTCCACATAATGCAAAGATTCTGCAATCATAATCTTAGGCTTAAGGAATTTAAATCTTTCACTTCTGAATGTTAAAAATATGCTTGTCATGTGTAAAGCTCTTAGTCCCGTGTTTTGATGAGGATATTATAGCTTTTTTGTGTGTGTTGAGGTGAAACTTAATGCTCAATCTGTTCTATTTCCTGAGACATTACTCAGCTAACTTTTTATAGGTCACAGTATAATTAGAAATAGTCACTGTAAGATTATAAATATATTACTTTGGCTTAAAACTTTGACCTATATTGTGAAGAGATGTGTTTAGTAAAGGCTCATGAAGCCAACACAATGAAAATAATGTAAGTAATATAAAACATGGAACTTCATTGCTATATCTAGATTTTATTTATCTTCATTACAAACTTAATGAATTCTTCCTCTTTGTATAAGAAAAAACCCAGAAAGATCTTTTTGTTTTTCTGTAGGTATGTCTATATTAGAATTTTAGTTTGGTTGAGAGTGTGATTTTGAAGTGAATCTGCCATTTATCCCCATTCAGCATTCTTGGGTTCATGCTGGAGAGTAGTCTGTATGCTAGCTGCTTGCTGTTGCTCATAGCTTGCCATTTAGGTATTTTGATTTGGGGTGGGGGTTTTTGTTTGTTTTTAAAATTTTTCTCAATCCATTTGTCTCCATTTATGTTTAATTTATTGTCACATCTTTAGTGATTATTTTCCTTCATATTTAATCTGAGTTGACAGTTTCTTGCACAAGTAGGTTTTGCATTTAATGTATATGTGATTACTTTGAATGAGTTAGAAATAAACTTACCTGGTATTTTATTTGCCTTTCCCATATCTATTGCCTGTACTGATAACCAAAAAATCTTTTTCAGAAATTAGTATTTTTGCTGGTTTACTTGGTTTTTGCAGTATGCTTACTTCAGTGACAAAAGCAGAAGGTATGGAGTCAAGTTCAGGTTTGATTATTACCTGAATTTTAAATCTGCAAAATGGAGTTCTCATGTGATATTTTTTATAAATCCAAGTTGAAAATACCTTCAGGAAAGATTTTTTAATTATTTTGATGCTCGTAATCCCATTTGAAATTGTAAAAGACAATGAAATATAAAGAGTAGAGGCAATTTTAGAAATCCTTCACACTGCGAGCTTCAAAAGAAGGTATGGCTAATGTTTTGGGAAAGGGTGATTATGATGAGCAATTTTGTCATTATTTGCACTCATGCTTCAGTCTCAGACTGAGAGACTGCTCTATTCATTACAAACCACGACTTACCTCAGTGCTTTATTAAGAGAGCTAAACAGTTGGTGTGGGATTTAGGATGGCTTCTTGCTGGAAGTTAATTTATAGTAATTCGTAAGAGGAGTCATAATGTTCTACTTAATGTATTAGTGTTTGGTTAATGTACTTTTGGAGGGCAGGATATTGAATTAGAGGCAGTACTAGAATTTTAAGAATGGATGTAGAGGGGATATATATTAGGTTTGACAGACTTGCTGTTATCAATATTATTTCAAGAATTTCTTAGCTGACCAGTATTCCCGTTGGCTTAGTGTGACTGAGTTTCTCACAAAACTCTTGATGAAGTGCTGAAAAAGTCTCTGTGAAAAGATCTCAATATTTTAAGTGTGTGATAAAAATAAAGTTTATTTAAAAATATCAATATTTCTTCCATTTTACTCAAACTTGCCAGTTATTATGCAAGGATCAGCTGATATCCTACTGTGAGTTGTCAAGAAAAACTGTTGCATTTTTTGCATTTTCTACAGCTTTAATTGTTTTCATGTTTTGGTAGATGATGACCTGCCGTAATAATGCAGGCCTTTGAGGCATATGGGGGTGGGGGTGGTGATGTGTGTTTCTTGTTATCATTTCCAGACTAGAAATCACAGTTTTGTGGTCAGGGCCACTGCAAGTATTTTTCTTTCCAATATCATCATACAGTAATGCTGTCTTCAGACTACCAGAGTAACCAGAGTTAGTCAGTTCCTCATTGTCCATAGGTATTTTTTATTACTTGCACAAGAGGTGGAGATGCAGTCCAGCTACCTCTGCTCGGCAGAGTGAGTCAGGCTTTGGCAGGGATATTAGCTCAAGTGTGACACCATGAGAGTACAGTTACTGTATTTCCAGGGTCACATTCAGTCCATCAACAGTGCAGCCACTTTATCACAGAGGAAAGCTTGTGAGAAAAGCTAGGTCTTTGAAGACCCAGCTCAGTTGTTCAAAGGAGAATATGGAAATATGAACACCTGCCATTTGATGTGCTTCTTTACCTGTCCTTCTTTGTCTATTCAGGCTGCCACAATCCAGGGATCCTATAGTATTTCTTGAGAATCTTATTATCTGAGAAACATGAAAGATTTAACTTTGTGTAAATTCAGGATTCAATTCAAGGCTAAATTGGTGATGACTATTCTTGCAGGAAATAAAAATATATGCAAGCAAATCAAATGCACAAACATGCATTTGAAGCTTTAAGCCACTTAAGTTCATTAACTTCCACACAGACAAATTCAGCTATGGAATTTCAAAGGGTTGCTTTACAAGCCCAGGCATGGTAACATCCTTTCTTTTTCTGCTTTTGCCTGTACAGTGGTAGAGTTACACTCACCACTGAAAGCTACAGTCTAGACAATGATAATTTATAACTTATCTCTGTATAGCTAGAAAATAAAGTGGTATACAAAGAAATGTAAGGCTGTTCATAGATAAAACTGTTCTTTTCTCTGTCAGCATAAGGAATAATTTATCCCAACCAAAAGCACAGGTCATGCTATCTCACTTTCTTAAAGATGTGAATGACACTGACTGGGAAGTGCTTTAAAAATCAAGGATCTTATTCCAGGTAACAACATGCAATAAATATATTTGCCTACATATACATCTGTATATATAAATGAATAAATATTTAAATAAGCACTACTAATTTCCTGCTTCTTTCAAGGTACTTCAGTCTTAGTGTGCAGTTCATGAGTACTTTCTCAAGCAGCATCAACATCCTAACAGCCATTAAGTCTGTCAGTGTTTTATACTGGAAAGTTCTCTTGTAAAGCTAAAACTGGCACTATTAGGAGAATTATACAGGAGAATGCCAGAGCACAAGCTGAGTTTTCAGAACTGTCTTTTTGGAATATGCTGTTGGAATATGCTCTACAGTCTTGTAACATGTTTCCAAATTACAGTTACAGTGTATTTTAGTAGTTCTATCTATAATATTATGTCTAATTTTAAAATTAAATATTTAGTTCTAAATAGAGTATTAACATGCTAATGTCTGGCACTCTCAACCTTATAAGCAGCCAGAACAAGCATCTATTATAAATGACATTGAATTTTAGGTTCCTTTGAGCAAATTTAATTCAAAAGAAGTACTTAATCATTTCTATTGGATGTGGCAATTTTAGTAGATTGTTAGAAGTATTTCTGATTAAAGTATTTCAGATATGGTATAAAACTGAGCTTTGATCACTTGCTATTTATACAGTATCTTTTTTACATCTAAATAAAAAACCAAGGTTGTTGTGGATGTTTTTGTTTGAAAATAAGGTACTGTAAATAAACTTTAAGTATATATCTGTATTACCCAAGAGCCACCTGTGGGATGGCAGTGAGATTTGGAAATATTCAGATAGTACACACTACTAGATAATACGTTTAATTGGTTTTACATGCAAAGTCTCATGTAAGCATTTTGATGCTTGCCAAGAGCCAATTAAAGTAGTTGGAATGGTTCAGTTAGCTTTGGATGTCATGTCAGTTCTGTAATTCTGAGTTTCCAATTTAGCCTTCATTATATACACCTTCTCAAAAATGCCTGCAAATAACCTATCATGTTCTTCTTATTGTAGATGTAAAGTAAAGCTTTTGTTAAGTTTTTTCTTTACCAAACTTGATGCCAAAAACCACAGGAGCATTCTCTATGACCTACATTATATGTATCACAAACTACTTATTAATGCTTTTTAGCATATTGTCTAATTAAGAATCATAATAAGGGGTTTGATTTGCCTGCTGAGAGAGCTCTTTTCTATAAGTAAATTAAGAAATTCCATGTGCACTGCCAGAAGTTAAATTAAAGTAAAATTCTACGTTTTAGACTTTTTTAAGATTTATTTTTATTTCTTCATTCACTTAAGACTAAGTTTGTAAAATGCTAGTTTAGGCTTTATAAAAGCCTTTTGAATTGTTCTTCCTGGTTATTGCAAGCTTAGGTGTGGAATTTTTTGTTGATTGGGGTTTTTTTTGTTTTGTTTGGTGGTCTTTTTGTGTGGGTTATTTTTGGGGTTTTTTTTGTTTGGTTGTTTTTTTATCTAGTACTCATATGTATTCTAACCTTAAGTCTTAAAAAAGTGAATGATATCCAGTGTGGAACAGGCCTCCCCCTTGGGTAGGTGGTAGCTGTTTCAGAATACTGGAAGTGCCTCCACATGCTTGGAGTGCTTTGTAATTATTACTAACTTATAGGAGGATCTACAAGAGTTTTCCAGCTGACTTGAACACTTGTCGTTCTGGAGAGAGGGCAGGAAGGTCATGAACAGCAAGCAGCGTGCAGGAGAGACTATAAGGCTTCTTTGACATGTTTCTGAACCAAAGGGAAAAAAAAATCTCAGTGATCCCTGTAATAGTTAATGGATTAAATGTTAGCTTTCACTGAACAACATAAAAGGGAACAGTGCCATTAAAGCAAAGTCTGTCAATAAAGAACATTAGAGTTTGTATGCTTTTTCCTGTCCTCAACAATGACTGATGGAAATTAACTTCAAAAACATGTCACAGAAACTCCTTGAGGCTTAGCTGCACTGATATAAAACAGCCACTTCTCTTGAATACTTACTANCGTTCATGAAGCCTAGCCATACATATACATATTATACTACCTGCTTTCACTCTAGAAGACTTGGCACAGATAGAAATTCTTCTGACCTGTTCCAGAAAAGTAGAGCATAGCCACCATATTGAGCATTTGACATGAGACTAAAGAGTTTTACCATCCTTCCTCATATTCTGTTTTAACCACTAAGCTTTAGTCAGAGTGAATGTGGTTAGCATTCTTGTCTTGAGCAAGTCAAAACATTTTGATTAAAAATTCTTTTCTGTACTGCATGTCTATGCAGAAGGACTGACTTGTTGACTGAGGTGTTTAAGAAAAGATTGGATGTGGCACTGAGTGGCATGGTTTAGATGTTGTGGTGTATTGGGTCATAGGCTGGACTTGATGATCCTGGGGGTCTTTTCCAGTCTTGGTGATTCTGTGATTCTGTGATTCTCTTCTCCTGTGTGAACTTGCAGTTCCTTTTATTTTTTTGTTTTGATGGCATACATTTCAGTAGTACATGCTATTTATGTGGGGTTACACTTTGTTATTTGAAACTTCGTTATTTCAAGAATGAGACTTCTTTTCCTCCAAGAAATTTTTGTCTTACATCAAAACTCTTAAGGAGCAGCTGATCTCCAATGAAGACCCTAATGAAGTCCATTGAATTTAATGAGAATAAGTGTCTTTCTGAAAAAGTCTATAAACTGAAAAACCTTAAAGAGAAATGCACCTGCTTTCTTGTACAAACAATAAAGAGATTGGCTCATCAGAAAGCAGAGCCTCAGACAATGAGGATCCTATGGAATTGCAGAAGGCTTAAAGAATTCTTGAAATGTTCTGTGTCAAAAGCAATTCCAAATCTTCATCAAACTAAACATAAGGGAGAGCAAGAGTTGGACATATTCAAAGCTGTCTGCCGTAGTAATAGTTTGGCTGCATAAAGCTTTGAAAACTTACAAAAGCATAACCATTATGCTGGGAAAATACAAAACTATTGGTCATTTGCATTGAATTATGCTATTTATTTTATATTGTAGATCAAATTAGGAATCTTCTGAGCAGTCTTCTTTCTGCTTCATGTAATAGACTTGATTGTTTGTAACATTCATTCTTTTTATGTTTTGCATATAATGATGGTAGTAGTTTCCTCATAGGCAATTAACTGCTCTTTACAACAAGGCCAAAAACTGTCTAGTCCTGGCCAGGCTACCAGAAAGGGTTGCTTTAGTTACAACAGTGTGTAGTAAATTGAGTAAAACATCCTTCCATTTGCATCCTCAGCTTTCAGGTGTATATGGTAATTTGAACTTGCTAGAAATGCCTTTACCTTCCATATAGTACATATGGCTTGCAGAATGGAAGAAGGTGCTAAGTAAAAAGTAAAAAGCTAAGCAGCAAATGTTGTTATCTAGATGGTTGCAGAATACATCCTACATACTTTCAATCTTGCAGAAAAAGTATACTGTTGTGCCAAGAGATTTATAAAGTACTCGAAGGATGTTTTAACAAGTCCTCACTCTTCCATTTCAGTAGATATAAATATATAATACAGGATGAGTATGCATAGTACAAAGCTACTTCATTTCTTCTAATTTCTTTGTCATCTTAAATGATCATTGCAAGGTAAATATATATAATTATCATTGTCCAATGAACAGGTATTTGAAAAATGCTTATTGTTTTTCAAAACTTGCCTCTACTACCAGTTCCTTGACTAGGTTTTCATACAGATTAGAGTTCTGGCATTTTCCCTTTTATGTCAGAAGTAGATATAATCAAAACCTATACTGTATTGCACAGTTCAATACCATCTATCTTCTTGCATGAAAAACTGCTCCAGAGTACCTGTGCAACACTGTCTGCCAGGGTGTAGTACAAAACCAGATTTCAGTGAGCACAAATATGACTGTTTCTATGTAGTTTTATGTTTTTTTACACACTGCTTTTTACAATTTAGGATATTTATGAAAATCAGTATGCTTTAACATGCTTAAAGTAAGATAAAAGTTGTGTGATTATTCATTGAAGAAATGTTGTACAATGATTAATGGCCAAAATCTCTGATCATTGTAGGTTTAGCAGCTGATTATGGAGTTTAAAAATATATATTTCTTATTCTGAAGGTTTTAAAGGGTTTTCATGTTGTAACTTTAGGTACATTGCACAGTGAAACCAGTGGAAGTTCAGGAATATGAAGGCAACATTGAGCTGCAGATGTCACATTATTCCCACACTAAATTAGTTGCCATATTCAGTTTGTATATGTGGTTTCTTACACAAACAAAATTTGTGCATCAATTTTACTGATGTCGAATAGCCCAGAAATGGCTAACCCAGATCTGTTTACATGATACTCTTTCAGTACAGTTCTGAGATGCCTGATTTTCATGCCGTAATTTCTGTGATTCTCCAGTTCCATCCTATCCCAGGACTTGAGGTGAAAAGCCTGCATCAGCTATCTGAAGCTTCCTGGGTGGACTTCCTTGCATTTAGGAATCTAGCTTGTGGTGACTGCTGTGACCACAAAGTCTTTTTACTTTAAAATGCTGATTAAACTTAATAAGGAAAAAAATTGTTCAAAAGCAGTCTGTCTTCTCTGCAGCCATCCCCTCCTGCAGAAAATGTACAGGCTGCCCTAGGTTTGTAAAGGCACTGCAGCTGGTCCTGGAAGTGAGCTGGAATAGCTTCCAGAAGCAACTGTCCTGCTTCTGGACAAAAGGATCCTTCTGCTTCTTCCCAGTATAGGCCCAGTAATGGCCCATATGGCAAAACAAAAGCAAATTGCTGGAATCCTGAGATGGAAGCTTTACAGTTAATATTTCAGGCATTGCTACTTAGCCTGAAATGCTTAGAGAGTGATATCATATCTTACTGCCTTCTCCCTTTCTTCTTGCTTGTTTTGCTTGCAGATTGATAGTCAACCAATAACCTTGCGCTAGAAACACCCTAATAAAACCCATCACATAAACTGCAATAAATTATTACAGATCAGCTCTACATCTGTTGTAATCCCACACAAACCATTAGTATTTTAGCAACTCTGTCAAAGAACTGGTGATTTGACATCTATTTCATATTAATTTGAAGTAAAGATGTAAGAATCCTGAGATAACAGAATACAGTAGAAACATGCCTACTTAGAGTTCACTACATTAGATATTTATTTTCAAAACTTTTTGAGAATTTTGTAATAGCATTGTTTGCATTATAAAAGTGGATCATCTTTTGCAAGTGTGTCAAGACAGCTAGGCTTCTGTAACACCTGAAAATTTCCATTGAGGAAATCTATTGGAAAACGGGACTCAAACAAAGAAAAGGAAAAAAACATTCTACATAGATTTTTCTTTGCATGTACTGTATTCATAAGACTCAATGGCAGTCTATCTTTCCTACTGAGATTTTGCTGCAAGTTCAAAGAACAGAAAGCTGTAGTATAGCTTCTTTGTCACTGATATTAACTCTATCACAACATGTAGCAACATTTCATCTTCCAGTAGTTTCACATACATCTTAACAGAATTTCTTGAAGAGGAGAGAAAAGCTCTTTATTAAAGTCATCATCAGAGTTCAGTTTTAATTTACTCTTGAGGGTTTGTTTATGCACTTTGTCAACTGCAGTGTTTGCAATTTAAGCTATTTTAGTTGACATGGAAGGCTGTGAGAAGGCTGATGGATTCAGCAGCTGCAAGTTACAGGATCAGCTGTCTGGAAGACTGAAGTAGGCAGTTGGCAGCCAAATGAGTACAACTCCTGTAGCCTAAGAAATTCCACAGTCAGTGTTACAGGATAGGCCAGGAGAGAATGACAAAATCTTTACCTTGAAACCACTATGAAACTATGTAACAATAAAAATGCCTGATGGGTGTGTGAGATTAATGATTACAAAATGTTGTTTTGGAAATGGTGCTTTCTAAAAATCAGGTTATGATAGCTTGTGATATGAAACTGTAAAATGATGAAATTGGAAAGTATTTTCTTAATTTAGGCTGTATATTATTGCCATTGACCTGGAACTATGCATATTTAGAAATAGATGCCAAGAGATAAATGCTGTTTTCTAATTACTTAAAAGTGCATGGCTTATTTGATCTATCTGCCCCTTCTGGTAAGAGTAACTGGCACTCATGACAGTCTTTATGTACTATCTTGTGGTATTGCTGTTCTTTATTTTTAAATACAAGTGTAAAAAGAGTACAAGACAATGTTCTGCTAATTTGCTTCATCTAATGCTAAATCACCTACGAGGACTTAGGAAGAATGAGGACAATGAGACCATGTTGTACCAGGTCTTGATATTGAGCCTCAGTAAAATCAGGAACTTGCATAACATGACTTTTTTTGCTGTATTTGAACTGCATTAGTTATTACAGGAAATTATTAGATTCACAACTGTGCTAGATATAATGATTTCATTTTGCTGAATTATATGTAAATCTAGACATCAAGTGCAGCAGTAAGACAATGTTGTACTAGATAATGCCAAATGGATTTGACATGATATTGTTTCCTCTTGATAGGTTGGTTTGTGCCAGGTAAGTGTAAACAGAAGTTGCAGGCAAATAGGCTGCAACTTTATTAATGGTCTTCTGCTGAGGACTAATCATCATTAGTTTATACGGCATAAGTGATCATTTCTTTGTAATGATGCTCTCTTGATAAAGGCTGGCATTAGCCTTTACATGGCTATTCTTCTGTCCTTTGCAAAGCCTTCACCTTGCCATCTCAATGACAGTTAAAAAAACAAGGAAAGTGGATATCGACAGGGGCTTAAATTATTTTTTTCCAAACTTTAGGTAAGATGGACTTGCCACAAACCTAGGTCTAATCCATTTTATCCAAGAACCTGGCGTATGGGGAAATGATAACCCAGTTCTTTTGATAATGGCTACAGACTCAGCTGAAATGGAAGTCACCCACCAGAACAATGTTATGTGATGTGGGATTGTCAGTTTACGGCTCCTAAAATTTTTCTCAAGAAATAACCAAGAGACTGATATATGACTGTGCTATGCATGCAGAGCCTGACATATTGGGGACTGCTGACCAACAACTAGCTATCACACAAGCTGCTAGTGCATTTTCAGTAAGATTGTTGCATTGACACTGCAGCTCTGTAAGCACACCGTGAATCCAGCTTACTCTTGTCTGTCTTCAGGCTTAGAGTGCATATGCAGGTGGACTGTGCAACATACGAGTAATCCTGAACTGGATATATTGAACTTGTGCATGCACTGTAAATATCTATCCAGGACTTCTAGTTGTTGAATAACTGGAGCCATTACTAGGGGAGTTAAATCGTTTTAAATCTATGCCTGGCCCTGTTGCAAATTAAATCAGACTTCCTGAATGGTTCAATCAGATTTTCATCTTAGACGAAGAGGAAAAACAAACCAACCCCACCCAAAACAACAACAACAAAACAACCTCAAACCAACAGGCCTAAAGACCAAATAATGTCAACATACTTATTAGCACAGGAAAAAAATCCTTTCTATTATCCCACAAAAGCAAAGACAAGACTACAATGACAGTTCAATATTATACTAATTCCAGACTGGAAGGAAAAGGGAGCTGAGTATAAAGTCAGAAAATGGAGCTCAGTTTGCATATTATGAAAAGATATGTAGGGACCTGATTTCCTTCCTGGCTCCTTCAGCCACTCAGGAAATAGATTCCTTTCTTTTGGCCACCCACTCCTTCTAAAACCTAAATCCATTAAGAGGTAGTACTTTGTCTCTGACTCAGATGGTAGACTTACAAGTTAAGATGAGAATATGTGATCTTTACTTGGATGTGGATGAGGTTGGTCTTAGGTTCTCTCTGTGTTACTGAAACTGTCAAGAATTATTATATTGTTACTACATAAAGCATTTTGCTGCTGCTATGCCTGCAGTAGTCTGTATACTTCAGACTTCGCTTTTTGAGGAAAATGAGCAATTTATAATAAGTGATGTAAAAATTAACAGCATATATCCTTGAATCCGTCCTAAGGACTTCGCTGCCAGCGTCCAAGCTTGCTAGGCCCTGGCAGATGAACCTTAGGACTAAAGGGTGGGTCCAGCTCTGCGCATGCTGTGTCTCACCTAAAAAAAATCCATAGCGCAGGCTCGAGGGTGCTATCCGCTATCCTCTTTTTCTCAGCGCGGTTGTAAAAGGCACTGATGAGGAGTGTGGGTGGAGCCCTCCCTCGATCTTCGTTCGCGAAGCCTAGCCATACATACATATCCTTGAATATGTTGTTCTTTCAAATTTCTAGTGGTACCGGGATTTGCATTTCAGTGCAAAATTTTCTGTGTTGTTGTGGAAAGTTTGTCTACTTCCGAAATATAAGATGCTTTGATAGCTAGCGTAATGGTAGCTCAAGAGAAAACTTGTTTGAAATGTGAGTCTGAATTTTTGATTTATAATATTATCTAGACTCATTAGCCAATATTTTTAGTACATTATCTAACAATTGTCAAGAGACACTTGCTCATTGATTACACTTTCTTCTTAAGGCTTTGTATTTTCAACTTCTCTAAGAATTCTTATGAGTTGAATTCGGCATGTAACTGTATATGAAACTGGAATATAATGAAAACTTGTATTGTAGGTTGACATAAACTTAAGCTAATTCACATGAGTAGTCTAACTGATTAAGTAGTTTTCTATAGATTGAGTCTAATTTGAAAACTTAACAGTTACTGGGCAACAACTCATTTTTTTATCCCTGCAATTAAACTGCTTTATGGCCAAGAGGAAAAAGACATGTACAACACTGGAGATGTGAAAGCAAATTCAGTCAAACTAATTCACTGAAACATTCTTCAAAATATTTGAAACAATATTGAAATACAGCTGTGCTTTTCAGTCAGATTTCAGTTGTAGCTGGATAAAAGGATAAAAATAAACTTTTCCAAAGCTTGGAATAGATTTTGCTGAGAGTTTTAGGTTTGTCTTTGTGCTTGTAGAACTAGGTTAGCACACTAATCTGGTAATGGCATCCCATTTGCTCACCTGGAATTGTGTGGATATTTGAAGCCCTGAGCATTTGTAGCCCTGTGTATTGCCAGGTGAGGCTGTGTGGTTCGTACTTGCAAATATAGATACTGGTTGTCACAACAAGGGGACTGAGGACAGACAGGAAGAGATGATACCTTTCTGTCAAGGCAGCCCCAAAACTCTGTTCATTGAAAGTCCAACATTTTGTGCTTATCTCTGACATTTCTGAGAGCTACTCCTGCAGAAAACTTAATCTAGCTGTCAGTGCTTTATTAAAATGAGTAATTACTGGTAGTACTCAACCATAATAGTTTCCAAGGGCTAATATTGTGCTATCTGTTGTACTAAAATTGTAATATTAGCTAGGGATTTGATTTTGGTTTAGTTTATTATATAATTGCAATTACATATTGAGTAATTTGACTTTACTTTCAGTCTGAAGATGTCAAATCTGAGCTAAAAAGAATTACTGTACCGTATTATTAATTTAGAAAAAAAAATCAACTTTACTGGTGATCTTATCATTCTACTGTTGTACAAAAGTATCATCAGAAGCATAAGGTTTCACTGTAAATGTCTGATAGAATTGTTTCAATAGCAAATTTGAAATGAAGGAAAATTACATTGTTTGTTCTCATTTTTATTGATGTTATGCATACGCTACCCTTTAGTTATAAAGGACATCACTGAAGATTTGAATTTAAAGTTTGTTTTTTTTTTAGAAATATGCGTTAGGTTTACAATATGCTCTTAAGTCATGTTTAGATACATGCCACAGATGTAGGAAAATTCTAGAATCTTGAGCTAATTTTTTCAGTGTTTCAATCACATTTTCTTTTTTTGTTATAATATGCATCTTACATATAGTTTTCAAGCAGAATTGTTATAAAGCAGTGTTATTCACTTAGAAGTATATGCTTAAATATTCTTTAGTCTTGTGATTTATCCTGTCACAAATAAAATTAAGACTAGGTTGTAAAGATTGTACTCTATAACACCCTGTGCAGTACAGTTCAGAAATCTGGAGCAATTGTTAACTTTGGAGGATATCATTCCATCAAACCTTTACTTTTATGGCCTGGTAACTTATATTTTCTTTTCTGATTTCTCTACACAACTGTTCACAGCTTTTCTGTTTTCCCTCTTCTTCTCCACATATCTTCTTCTAATCAATGTTGAGTGCAGAACAAGACTGTGCAAAATTTAGTGCCCTCTAATCACAGTAATCAGCAATGGATCTCAAAAATAGTTTATCCACATTGAGTCTATCCCAGATTTTTGCCATACTTGGCTATAGAGACTAGATTGAAATGTAAATTCTGTCCAAAGGAATGTTGTTGATGATGGTACAGATCAGATTCTTTGGATTTCAAGTGGTGGGGGGGGAGTGGGGGAAGTAGAGAGGGAGACTACTTGTGGCAATCTTGTAACTTCCATTCCTCTTGCTGTCTTCTAGGATGTCACTGTACAGTGTTAGTTTTCTGCTTCTGATTCATGTGATCATCTTATGCTGTCCTTCTTTATTGTATGCTGTCTCTGCACTTAGTGAGCAGTCCTGCCAAACAGGACAGCTGCTGGTTCAGTTGCTGTAGCATTGCCATAAATAAAAAATAAATAGAGAACCGTGGATGTATTAATTACATTATCTTTCCTTTCTGAAATAATCTGTTCTGACTGTGATAAAAAGTAGATTAAAAGTAGAGCTGATCCATGGATGGACCATACCTCTAGCTAAATATCTACTTTATTTTTCCATTACAGGATATTTGTGAAGATATATCTGATCACGTTGAACAAATTCATGCTCTATTAGAGACTGAGTTTTCCCTGAAGCTTCTGTCTTACTCTGTCAATGTGATAGTCGATATCCACACAGTACAACTACTCTGGCACCAGCTACGTGTGTCTGTTCTGGTTCTGAGGGAGCGTATTCTCCAGGGACTACAAGACGCCAATGGAAACTACACCAGGCAGACTGATATTCTGCAAGCTTTTTCTGAAGAGACTAAGGAGGTACAGTAATTAAATTAAGTTTTGAGAATTTAATCTGTATTTTGAAGCATCTCATTCCTGTTACACATTTTAAATTGCTACTATGACAATTTTAAGGATAGCTTACTTGTACTTTCGATTTTTTGTTGATTTTGTAGTTTAAGGGTCTGCACTTGATACCTGTTCTTATTGATCCAAATGAAAGCAAGTGCTCTAAGGTGAGCTTTCAGAGGTGTCATGCTCATGCCTAGCAGTGTTTTCTCCTGATTGAAATATTCCAAATCTATATAGACTAGGTTAACATTGCTTAATAGCAGAGAGGATGGACTTTGAGTGGCAATTCTGCAATCATAGAATCATAGAATGGCCAGGTTGGAAGGGACCTTAAAGATCATCTAGTTCCAAATCCCCCTGCCATAGGCAGGGATGCCAATCACTAGACCAGGTTGCCCAGGGCCACATCCAGCCTGGCCTTGAACACTGCCAGGGATGGGGCATCCACAGCCTCTCTGGGCAGCCTGTTCCAGTGCCTAACCACCCTCTGGGTAAAGAAATTCCTTTTAATCTCCAGTCTAAATTTCTCCTCCTTCAGCCAATTCAACCATTCCCCCTTGTCCTATTACAATCTGACCAGCAGTATGCCTCAAAACAGTCACACATTTTGTCTAAGAAACAGTGATGCATGAATCATACATTTTTCAATTAATGGGGTGTCAAATTTACACACATTTAAGTGGTTTGTAAATCTGGATTTATTTAACTAAAATGCCTCTTCATTTGAATTCATCATTACTAAATCAGCTCAGTTAAGAAGGACACTACTGGCCTAATTTTTAAAACTGAAAGAAGATCCACAGTTTTAGTAGTTGGGGTCATTAATGTTGATAGAGGATACCTGCTGAAAGTCCTAAGATTAGGATAAAATGCTTTTGTTAAAATTAGATACATTTACAGAAAGAGACCTGTGGATCAATGCAGTGAGATTCTGTGACCTGTGTTACAGAGGAAGTCAGAAGTCCCCTAAATATATCCTGAATTTCAGATCACTCAAATTTAAAGAGAATGCGCATATTTCTCTGCTTCCTGTTGGTCTTTATATTTGTCTTTGACACAACAGAGTGGGTGGTCCTGATATCAATGCTCAGATATGCCCAGGCCCACCTTCCACACCCCCTCTTCCTGATGTATACATACCTAGTGCTTCAGATTCAGTTTCTGCTTTGCCATTGCTGGTAAACCTTCTCTTGTTAAGTCTGAAGGAAACCCATACTTGTCTGAATATCCAGAGTGGTGAATTAGGGTTAAGTCATTGCTTTATGACAGGAGCATAGTTATTTCAAGACACAAGGAAAAGGAAGGTTTAGGCACTAAGAAACAGGAACTGGCCCATCTGGATCTGATTACAACTGCTATAAAAGATACCTCCAGTACAGAGGAGAATTGACTCGGGAAGGATAGATTGTTTTTCACTGAGGAAAAATCATGTTGCCAAATAGGCTTAACACGGTAATAAAAAAGACAAAATACCCTGAAATGATTATTTTTTTCCACCTCAGCTAAACTATAAATAATATTTGATAAATTTAATGGCTAGCAATAGCAGGGACACAATATAAACATTAAGTTTCTACTCTAATGCTTGAATAGGTTTCCAGAAATTGCTCTGTAATTTTTCACCTTTAGGTATTTATTCAA
>VWZO01019662.1:584-12223 GCA_013396975.1 Bucco capensis | reverse complement strand
CCCCCCCCCCCCCCCCCCTAAATAAAATGTAATGTAGAGATAATAGTATGTACTCTTATCTGCTTTTGGGGGATTTTTTGGGGGGTAGTGGTGGTATTTTCCTCATATTCTTTTCCAGACAGGACTACGTTGTGGGACTAATAAGTGCCTCATGATACAAGTATTATCTGTTAGGGTTTCCATTCATATATGTGTAGTGAGAATAGGAAAACCTAGAAACCTTTGCCCATACAGAAAACCCTTCCCTGGAGAAAACATTCTCTAATTTTCAGTAGTTCTTGAGGATTATGAACTGGGAATGAGAGCTTTGAGGGAAATCTGATCTGAACCAGTACAGCAAATGTTGTGCTTTTCTGTAGTCTGTGAACCTATCATTTCACAAAATATTTGGCTCACTCTAAGTCAGCTGTCTTCTGAGTAGTGGTGAAGAATGGCTTTGACTGCCAATGATAACCGAGGTGCTCCATGGGAGAAGTGCCAAGGTCTCTTTTGTGTTCAGTGAGAAAATCTCCTCTTGTTCATATTCACTACTATCTCAGTTCATAGACCGCATAGTCAGACACAGAGCAAAAGTCCTGCCTGGGCTATACTGACCCTGTAGCTGTAATGCAGACAATGTGCAGAAGCTAGCCTCAACATGATGAGCAAGGATAACACTGGTAGAATAACTACGAAAACACCAAAGTACAGGCTGAACTGGCTCAGTTACAAAACCAGCTCATTAACTGGGCAGAGAATAACTGCCCTTTTGGCTGCCTCAGCACTGCCATACTGAGTAGGATGCCAGCAAGAAAGGGGACAAAAAGTTTTATGGCTTGAATAAAATACAGGAACCAGTGAGACAAGCTGCCTGCCATGGTGGAGATGCCAAATAAAGAAAATATTTGTTTAAATTTAAAACTTTGAGGAGTTAAGGTTTCGAAGGATCATTTCTCTTTCAGGAATGACCCAGAAACAGACAAAAAGGAAAGAAAAAAAAAAAGAGTTCTGTGCAACCTAAGTTCTGTTTAACTGAACCTAACCTGTGAGTTTTGTTTCACAATTGATAAAACCATGAAACAGAGAAAGGATTAGTATAAGGCTATGTTAAAATACAGTGTATCCTGATGTTCTCAAACAGTTGGTGAAATCACAAAAGAAACATCTTACAAATTAAATTAGCTCATTTGAAAGACTAAAAATAAAATGCAGAATTCTGCTGATTTAAATATAAATACAATAAGATATAGGAAACTGCCAACAGAGCTTTACAGGAAGCATAACTATTTGAAAAGGGGCAGATTTTTTTAAACTGATTTATTCCTATTGGTAGCCATGCAAATACCTAACTGTCATATTTTTCTGAAATAGAAATAATAATAAAAACATGGTAATACTGACATTAAATAATGCTCCTCTGAAGCAAGGCTGCTTGGAAAATGATCAAGCAAGGTGGTTTAATGCAAGTGATTGTAAATTTTATTAATGTCAGTAAACACATTTTTAAGAGACGAAGGAATGGAGCTCATTACTCAGGAGAAATGAAGGCACTTAGGGCCTTGAAAAGGGTTTTGAGTTCCGTATGGTTTCTAATCTTTTCCTGAGATTAAAGGGAAAATGCAGGTGTAATGCTGATCAGTGTTTAGTCATTATTTCCTTACTAAATGCAGCTCCAAAATACAAATTTGACAGATTTATAGAAACTTCCCCTTTTAATTCTGGACTATTGATAATGTACAATTTGTAGTATAGGTTCTACATCTGGATAGAATATGCTAAATTAAAGATATATTCAGAGTCCAAGATTATGATTGTTAAATTTCTAATCAGTCTTTTCTATAAATAATATTTTTAGATTGAGGGTTTTTTAATTTTTTTCTTTGAGTAGTATGTTTATAGAATATGGCAAATGTTGTCTTTCTTGTTCTAAATTCTTCTTTTCAGTTTCTTTTGTCCAGATGACATGCTCTGCCAATTTTTTGTGTTCTAGATAGTTTCATGGAGTTACTTAAGAGGTACAACAGTGTAAATAGGACTAGAAATCATTTCAGAATGATTTGATACTATGTTTAGGTTTCAAATTACATGCTAGGATTTGGAAATAGTTGAGGATGGTCCAAGTGTTAGAACATTAAATGATCTACTTAAAATGTCCTTTACACTGTTGACTAACCATATTTTTGCTGTGATTGTTACATATCAGGCTGATTTTGGATATTAATATAGTTAGATTTTTTTTTTAGCGTCCTTTAAATAAGTCACCAAAATATTTATAAACATTAATTTGACTTTGAGCATAAAATCTCATTTGAGAACTGAGACAGTCTCCTCTGGTTATGTCTATGTTTCTCAGGTTGAAGGACTTACATTGAGAAGGTGCTGATATGGGACATAGCAGGCCAGAGGTTTAGGATTTCTGGGTATAGTTTCTTTTCCTTGAGCTGTTCTGCATTTGTGCTCCAAATATCCAGTAGATAAATTGTAGAGCAGCATGGATTTCTGAGAACACAAGATTAATAGACTGGCTGATACACTCAGCAGTCCCCAAGATCCCCTCTCCCCTGTTTGAGGTAGTTAATACAGGAAATACTATGAGTCTGCTGTATGGAACTTCTGAGTCTGACCTACAGAGTAATGAGAACTGAGAGCAGAATTTAAGGTGAAGAATACCACTACAAAAGCGAGTTGCTATTTTTAGGTAATTTGCTATACTAGATAGAAACTAAGCAGTTTACTGCTGTTTTTAATTCCCAAATACTTTAGAATGCTTTCCTCATCTACATGGTACTGCAAAAATGGGCAGGTCAGTGATGAATGTTTTTCTAGACATTAGGCAGTGAAACATAGAAGCTCATAGTTCATTGCTTTGTGTGCTGTATATGAAAGTTAATCTTCTGAAAAAGTACCCTTTCTCTGTCTATTTCAGGATCGTCTTGACTCTTTAACTGAAGTTGATGATTCTGGACAGTTAACCATCAAATGTTCCCAAAACTACCTGTCACTGGATTGTGGTATTACTGCATTTGAACTATCTGACTACAGTCCTAGTGAGGATTTTCTTGGTGCTCTGGATGATATGACCTCCAGCCAAGGGAGGGCAAAATCATTTGAATCCTGGAACTACAGAGAGATGGATAAGGACTTTCCAGGACTTATAAGAAGTGTGGGTTTACTTGCAGTAGCAACTGATTCCATTGCTTCCCAGTGTAATGAAGCATTAAATGAGAAAGAGACTCATGTACCTCTTTCAGCAGAAGATGGAGAAGAAAGCAAAGATAGGACAGCACCACATGAGCTCTCACTGTTATCTCCTCCTGCAAACTCCTCTCTTTCTAACGGACCTCACTCTGAAAATGATGTTTTACCTGCTGACAGCAAACCAGATTCGATATTAAAGAAACCAGAATGCGATCTTCCACAGCACATCAGTGAAAAAATCAAACATTCTCACTGTGAAAACTCAACTCCTAAGAGGTCCATAAGAGACTGCTTTAATTATAATGAAGATTCCCCTACACAACCTACATTGCCAAAAAGAGGTTTATTTCTGAAAGATGATGTGTTTAAAGATTATATGGAAGCAAATGATTTAAAAAGGCAAATCTCTCAGATAGTTAAAAATGAAATGAGTAGAAGTACGCCCTCACTGTTAGACCCACCAGACAGGTCCAAGCTTTGCTTAGCTTTACAGTCAGCCTACACTAACAGTCCATCTGCAATTAGTCAGTCCTATGATTGCTTAAATACAATAGCTGACAGAAATCTTGAGTACACAATAAATAATCGCTTTAAGGACAGTACCACAAGTCTAGGAAAGTCTACTTTCAACACCTATAAAGAAAAATCAAAGCACAAGAGGTCTTATGACACTCCAGAGAAAGTGAAAGCTGGCAGAATAGCTGGAGGTATGTGTAAAACAACTCCACCAATACAATTCAAAAAAAGAGGACATTCTCTGCAGAATGGAATTACTTCTCATAACTCTCAGTCTCTGGAGGGGACAGACACAGATTCTTCTGCATCATCAAATTCTTGTAACCAGAGAGAATCAAATGGGCAATCACAAGGTCAAGCTAAGCCTTTTAGTTCACCAACACTTAGCCAAAAGAGTGCTTCCTCATCTGGTTCTGAGGCTAACAACTCATCATCTCTTCTACTGAGAAGAAAGAATAATAAAAGCTCCTCAATACCAAGCGATACTCTAAAATCCAGAAAAGATGGTGACATCTGGTATGGATCTGATGAATATTTAGCACTTCCTTCACATCTCAAACAGACTGAAGTATTAGCTTTAAAACTAGAAAATTTGACAAAGTTGCTTCCCCAAAAGCCCAGAAGAGAAACAATTCAAAACATTGATGACTGGGAGCTGTCAGAAATGAACTCAGATTCAGAAATGTATCCAACGTACCAGACCAAAAAGCACAAAAAAATGGGTAGAATTTCACCAAGCTCTTCAAGTGATATAGTATCATCCTTAGGTGACAGTATTGAATCTGGGCCTCTCAGTGATACTCTCTCTGATGAAGATCTTTGCATGCCTGTATCTTGCATTAAAAAATACATTGAAGAAAAGTCAGAAAGGACTGCTGTTACTCAGCCCACTCAGAATGAGACTTCTGCCTCAAACAAATCAGCTTTAATTCAACAACTGATGCAAGATATACAACATCAAGAGAATTATGAAACCATATGGGAAAAAATTGAGGTAAGACAAAATCTTGTATTCTGTTGGGTTCTTCATAAGGCTGTATGCAGAGATGGAGTTATGGCCAGGGGTGGAGTTGCTTTGCTGCTCATGATGAAAATAGTTTCATTTAGTGACTGTTGGAAGTGGATAAGAGCAGTGATTATTGTAATTATATTTTGTATTGGCTGTGGTTAACTTTAACCATAGAGAATTTGCCTACAGTATTTTACTTACACTAATGCTTTTAAGCTTGGCAAAACATTATTTTATCAGTAGAGCTTCTCTTTGGAAAGGTCAGATATGTGATAAGTTATTTTTTGGATTAAATGAAAATAAACATTGAAAAATCAGGAATCTTNCAAGTGATTTTCAGACTGTGCCTGAATCTTTACTGTATTTTAATGAAATTTATACTTAATATCATTTGCCTGTTTGTTTTTTTAAAAGAGTTGCTTTAGTCCAAGAATAAAGGAATCATTTTCTTGATTCCTGTCATACTATGTATAATAACCACATTTCTTTGTGATCAGTTCTCTTCCCTTGCAGTCATTATTTTCCCTCTAGTGTTGGTGGAACTGAGAATAATGTTTTTCTCTCCTTTTTTTTTTTTTTTACTTAATTATTCCTTTCTAAATAATGACATTTTAGTAGTGCAGTATGCTAGAGCAATAGTGGCAATATACTATCCCACTAAGCTTCAAATGTGAGAGAATTTCATTGCTTCTGGCATCAATTCTTCAGAAGTAACTCTTCTTTATAAAGTGGAAAAGAAGGTTTACAGAGAGCATTTTTCAAGTACAAAGGTAAACTTCAGAAATGAGGTGAATGTCAATGAATAATCAAATAAGAACCCAGCCATCTCAATAATACAATTACTAGCTTACATTCATAGTAAATTTTTGTTTGAATTTTATGATGGGTTTGTCTTCCTGGACATTGTAGAGGAGGACTCTCTTATTCATAAGATTTTATGTAAATGACTGTAAAAAAGTAGCTGAGCTAAAGATGTTGAAGTATAAAGTCAGGGTAGAAAACAGAAAGAGAAATTTCTTCTTAAACAGAGGAGGGAGCAGCAGCTGTCAGCCTTGAAACAGCTAGCTCTAAAGGACAGCACTTAATGATTCAAGTTGTTCCATCCATCGTTATGGTGGGTGTTCGTCTTTCGGACTGATGCAAGAACTGTCTTCATAAGCGCAGATCTTTTCTGGGCTTAAGTTCGTGTAGTGTTGAAAGTCAGTCCAGACGAAGCTAAGAGATACAGAGCCCTTCGTTTTGTGTAAGAAGCAAATCCCGTCAAAGCTGTTTGTGAATATGTAAGATGCTGTCTTTCAAATGATACTACAAGAACCTGTTTAAGGAATGGAATTGTTGAGTGTCTGGGGACAAGCTCCCTCCTCTAGATGCTGACTAGCATTCTTTTGGCAAGAAGCAGGTGACAGAGAAACTTTTTGCATCACCCTCTCAAATCATTATGTTTCATTTTCTCAAACTTTTTGAAAAGGTAATTCTCTTGGGGGTTATCTGCCTTTGTAAGATTCCCCGCAGCTGCATTTCAGTCCTGCCAGGATGGAGGAATAATAACTAGCTGTAACAACTGGCTGAAGCCGTAAAGAGCCACTTCCTCTCCATACCTATCCTCTCCTCACCTCTTCTGGAGAGTGGATTGAGCTCCTGGCAGTAATTAGAGGTAGTTAGCTGTTCTCTGGCCAGAGTGAACCCTTCTAAGTAGTGATTGCAGCTGCTGCTCTTGTCCTTAAGGAACTTTGCTACTGTTAATGGTGCTTTTTCTACAGTTTCTCAGTGTTCTTGGTGGTGATGGATGTTTGGAAAATGTTGATCATGGAGATTGAAAAATAGTCTTAGGAAGTATGTTTTAGGAAGGGGAGTCGGAGTAGAAGGCGGCTTTTAAACACAAAGAAGACCAAATGCAAAGAGCATTTCTAAGAAGAGACATAGCCCAATGATCCATGCCCTTGAAAGCAGCATAACAAGAAAGTTTCATATTTATTTCATGTAAGAAGGTGTATGCTAGATACATTAAATGGCTTGAAAACATATTTCCTAAGTGGTGAATAAAAATTATCAAGAGAAAATTTTTGAAAGTTTTGCAAAGCAATTAGAATATTCTAGTATTTTAAAGAAATATAAGTTTTTCCCAAGCAGCTTATTTGCCTGAGCTTTTCCATTGTTGCTAATAATTATATCTTCTGCTTGTAAGAACAATACAAGAGCTCTTATCAGAGTAAATCTTGCCTCAGGAACACTATGGTGCCTTGCTGAGGTACTTTAATTTGACATAAGTAATAGAAAAATAGGAAATTTTTCCTTTATGTGATGTTATGAAGTATTGTAAATTTAACTAAAAATATCATACCTGTGTCACAACTGAGTCCTTTCTTTTGCTAGAGCTGCTGTTTCATAATTCCCTAAGCAGAGTATCAAGGTGTGCATTTACATGAATCCTGTTATTTAATAAGAAGTGTCCAACTCCAAAAGGAGTTTCCTAATTGCAGATATACGTCTTAGCAATAATTCAATAATACTTCTGTTAATGGTAGCTTTTTACTAAAGAAGTCAGATCTGAAAAGAGAACTTAATTAAGGACAGAATAAGTATGCTCATGCCCATTAGCAATCTAGTTACACTGCTGCAAATGTCTAGCCTATTATATTTTGAGATGGTAAAACAAAACTAAAATAACCTTTCATTTTGGGATAACAACAGCTTAGAAATTACTGGCAGCCTCAAAATCATTAAAAGTAATATTTTAGCTAGGTAATAAGGCAAATAAGTTTCAGTATTTTATTCTGATGGGAATAGTTTTGAATTGGTATAAATCTGGTAATATCTTGATAGTAAGCGATTTGCTGAGCATATGGTAAAACATTTATTGGAAGCTTTATTCATTTCCCAGTTATATGAAGAATAGCCATGTGAAGAAACTTATAAAATGTAGGCTTTTATACTTGCAAATTATGCAGAAGTCCTTGCATGGGGATTATCATGATGCTAATCTCTCTACCTACAAAGAGAATTCTGCTTAATTGGTCTATTTGCTGTCACATAGGATCACTTTCTTACTTAGCAATAAATATTGCATAATTTTGTTGTATTTTGCCTTGCACTGCACTGCAGCTAATTCTTTAGCAATGCTTTTAGTACTGGGTACCTCCATTCTCGGGAACATAATTTCTATGGCAGTTCCTTGCATGTTTCAGAAATTACTTTTTGGAGTTAAATGTGAGAACACGTTATACCAAATTCTGAATGCTCCTCTTATTGTTATAGTTCAGCTTCTAGTAGCTACCCCAAATGAATTTCTAGAACATAGATTAATCATTGTAGTTTCTGTTGTACTAACCAGAGAAAAAGAAGATATGACAATATCATTCTTACAGGTAAAGTCAATAGAGTTCTTTGTTGTAAAATGGTCGATTGACACTCCTCATATATAACACTAGGACTCCGTAACACTAGGATTCCAGTTTCAGAATGCACTAAGGTTTGCTTTTTGTAAGAAAACTAAGTTTTCCTTAATGATTGATTCCTGCCCTCATTTTTATGTGCAAACTGAAAAAATAGGAGAAAAAAACTGATCTTGGGCTGATCTAATGACAATGTATTTTCAATCCTCTTATGTGAATAAAATAAAAACAATTAAAAAAACCCCTAACACACACTTTGTTCAGGCAGTTTTATCTCTTTCTTTAGAAAACAACACTAGATTGAGTATACAGACATCCTTGTGCTGTAATCTGTGATCACAGATAATCCCATCTACTTGATTTTTGAGGGGCACTATAACAAAGGGTAGAAATGCAACCATTTGCAAGACACTCAATTTAAATGAAGGTGTTTGCTTTGCAGAACCTCAGGGTTAATTGTATGGAACAAATTGCTGATTTTTTTCCTGTTATACAGACTTATAGATTGTTTTATCACATGCTCCATTTCTGCAAAAGGCAGCTGAATTTCTTCTGGAAGAAGTAATTTGATTTGTATCGATCTCTTTCAGCTCATCATGTTTCATGAATTTGCCCTTAACTCCATTGGGTCTGTATTTCGCCTGGGGAACCCAGTCAGCCTTGGCTTGGGTTACCCACCTTCTTGACACGCAAAGAGAATAAAATAATGCTTCTCTGCATATGTTGTGGGAGGTTAGAGCATGATGCAGATATCGTATAGCAAAAAGCTGCATAAACGATTTTGCTGCCTTCCAGGACCCAGTCAGGGACCCTCTCACCCTCCTGCAACAATTTATCCTCTCTGAACCCAAGATGCCTCAATGCAGTAGAGATTAAAGACTCCAATTACAAATTATTGGAGTAATAGGAACAATTTTCTTATCTAAGGAGGATCTAAGGATCAGTGTAGTCTACAAAGGATAATGCAGTATCAGACATAAACTTGTTAGTGTGACAAATAGCTTGTGTGTTTGGGTGTGAAAAATTTGCATTTTTAGAGAGTAGTCACAAAAGGTGACTAAAACAGTAGACTTCTACAGATGGTTAATGGACTTACTAGAGCGAGTTTGTATTGGAGACAGGGCTGGGAATCCATTTGGGCAGTGATGAGTCGGTTGGTTAGAAAATATTTGGAGAACTGACATGGGAAAGAATTTGTGTTGTTTAGATTGAAAAGGAATAGAGTTGCTTCTGGCAAAAAATGGACTGAAAGCACACTAGTACAGTTAAGGTAGAACCTCGATTGCTTTAGAGGAAGCAATGTTTCTTTGTGTTTGGAGGTGAGTTTCATCACTAGATGCAAAAGCACGCAGAGAGGCCAGATGAAGTTTGGGCTATGGGGCTAAGGTAGTGAAGAACTAATGGCAATTGATAACACTGATGAAGTTTGGCAACAAAGAAAAAGCATAGAATCAAAATCAGTAATGACAGAACTGGTGGGAAAAACACATATAATGAACAGGGAACAGGATTGACTTATTTTGGATTACCAGATAAAGGATTTTTAAAGTGCTGTAGTGCTCCCCTCATATCTCTTGCTTTCAGTAATCTAGTAATAGTGCTTCAATACTGACCCTCTTGAAATTAATGGATTGTGTATTTTTTCCTAATAGATAGAGTACTTTCCAAAATTTATTCATCTCTCAATCTTACTTACACTGCTTCATATGATTTAGATTGAAATATTGCTGTTGGTTGATGACCAGTTTATAAATCCAGTAAGTAAAAGGAATAAGATCCAGAAATTCCTTAGCAACTCTTCAGTTTTCTCAGCAGTCTTGCTGCATCATTCAGCATAATTGAAAATGTCACTTCACTTTTTGTAATGAGAGTCAAGTTTGTGCTTTGTTGGTTTGAGTCTGATGATACTCCACTGCTTTGAAAGCCCATCCCTTAGATGGGCTTAGTTTAACCAAGAGCATTAAACTTATTATCAAGCAGTAATGTACTATAAATACAGAATTCTCACTTGTATTCAAATACGTCTTTACTAGAAGATTATGTTGAAATATATATTCAGGTAGAGGCTTCTCCCCCAGGAACACAGCAGCTTCTCCAGAGAGGAAGGAGCTCAGCCCATCCCCCCAGAGTACAGCTTGGACTACTGGGCGGAACCTGTGCAGCCCAGGCCATCTTTAAAAGCCGGCCTTCCAGCATACGTGGGTGGTGGTGTTGTTATTCTTGTTTAAGGAAAATAATTTTGGTTTCCACCCGGCAGAAGGTTTTGCATTACACAGTTGCTGAAGTGGACACAGGAACCCAGACTGAGTGCCAACAGAAGCATACAGCTGTCCAGGTCAAATGCTGCAGAGAATGCCAGAGCCTTTCCCTGGCAGCAGGTGGCAGTTCTGAAAACTGCTGTGTGTGCTGTGAGCAGATTGGTGACATACTCATCAACAGACAGACAGAGCCCTCAAGGAGGTATGAGATGGTCCAGGTAGCAGGCTGTAGGGAGTGTCTCAGCCTCTCCCTGGTAGCAGAGGACTGTGTACGGTGTGAGCAGGTAGGTGATTTGTTCACCCGAGTGGCACAGCTGCAAGCTAAGGTTGAAAAACTGCAAGCTGAAGCAGCAAGACTTAGAAGCATCAGAGAGGCTGAGGATGAAATTGACTGGTGCAGCCAGGCTCTGCCCTCCATGAAACTGAAACAGGAATCCCCACACCTGCCACAAATTACCCAGGAATGCAGGAATGGGAGACCCCTGGACCATCCCTGAAACGAGTTCATTGGGAAAACCAAAAAGTATATGGTCAAAGCAGCAAGCAAACTTCTTCTCTGCCCACTTCCCCACACCCTTTTGGCAGTAAGCAATGGCAACAAGTTCCTGCTTGGTGTGGCAGGTGTGTTGCTTTGGTTATACCCCCCAACTTTCTAGGTGCCCTTGAAGAACAGGTACAATGCACTACAAGTGCAGCCAGCCAATGATGAAGATGAATCATCTGGCTTGGAAGCATACCCAAGATTAAGGAAACTCAAGCCCAGCATCCAAATACCTTCTATCAAAAAAAAGAGAAGAGTCATTGTTATAGGTGACTCCCTCCTGAAGAGCACAGAAGGCCCTATATGCAGACCTGACCCACTTCAAAGGGAAGTGTGCTGTCTCCCTGGGGCCTGAATTAAGGATGTGGTAAGAAAGCTTCCTGCCCTCCTACAACCTACAGGTTATTATCCATTGTCGACTTTTCAGGTGGGCAATGATGATCTTGAAAAAAGAAAACTGAAGACTGTCAAGAGAGATTTTAGGGCCTTGGGTCAACTGATCAAGGGAGTGGGAGCACAGCTAGTTTTTTCTTCTATCCCCTCTGTTGCAGGGGCCAACCCAGAAAAGCTGAGGAGGACCCATCAGGTCAATTCTTGGCTTCGCGCCTGGTGCCATCAGCAGGACTTTGGGTTTTTCGACCATGAGTCAACTTATAGGATGCCAGGCCTACTGGCGGCAGATGGGGTGCATCTCTCTCAAAGGTGGAGAAGGATTTTATCATGGGAGTTGGCTGGGCTCATTAACC
>VWZO01019659.1:1749-17056 GCA_013396975.1 Bucco capensis | reverse complement strand
CCCTTCCAATCCAAACCATTCTATGATTCAAAAGACAGCCATATGCATCTGTTCCCTGAACACAAATAACCAGCTTAATCACTGAAGAAATAGAGTAATGTAGGTATTACAACCTCTATTCTCAGGAAGACTTTTTGTTCTCATTTCAAGCCAAAATACCACTAGAAAGATTGTCTCAAAAAATAAAATAAAAGAATAAATTCAATATTGCTGGAATCCCTGTGCTGCTCAAAATGATAATTAAAGAGCATATATTAAAATATCACTGCTTCATAGACCTGTAAGAGTATGAACAGTAAAACACTTATCTAACTCTCGGAACAAAAATCATCTTTTTATTCATAGGAAATATGCCTCAAATTCTTGACTGTGGTATTAATGTGTTATCATAGGTAAGCTATAGGTGTTCAAAAAGATGTCATAATATTCTACTTTCTAACAAGAGCAGTATATTTTTTATCTATTTTATCACTCCAAAAATTGAATGTGGTTCTGAGAAACCTTCATTTAGTAATTACAAAACTTGGAAGCAAGGACTTCCAGTATGACAAATTTAATGGTACACTTAGCTAACATCTCTGCAGAGGAAGTCACCATTCAGTTCTGAAAAGACCTGTGTTAAAAATGACGCTGCTTCACCAAACACACAAACAGTGTTTCTGGTGTCCTCAACAACTACATAATCCTCACACACATAAGAATGATGTGGAATGGCAGCAAATAATATTAGTAAGAGGGTGTATAGATAACCCGGACTATAGTACTATGCCCTGTTGATCAGCTAGAGCAACGTCAATGGAGAGAAAATCCTCAGGAGGAAGAAAATGTTCTTGTGTCTGGTGAAACCAATAGCATTTCAACAGAGGAAAACAAAAATTTGCTTTCAGCCAATCATGATGAATCTCTACAGGCTGTTGCAGAGATTCCCAGTGCTTTTAACTCACTGATAATGCTTTGGAGGGACAATGTTGAAATTCTGAGGACTTTGCTGCTTGCTGTCTTTGAAATGATGTTTGAAGCATAGTTGCTAACTATATTTGAATATAACATGGGCAGATTATGACTGTTTTATGCTACTTTCTACAGAGTACACCTATGTGAATGATAAACATTTAATCTCTGATTTGCTATGGACATACATAGACACAAAGGAGGGAGGCAAGAATGCTTTCTATTTAAGGACTACTGGCTACAGGCTTTTTGCCATGCCAGAAAGACATTGATGATCTTTTCAATGAATTATCAATTCTATTTCTATGGATATTTTGCACAATTTTCCTTATAGCTGATAGCTATGAAAACTATTCTAGGATACATTTGATCTCAAAGAAATAACCATTGGAAATGGAGCCATTAACTCCCTATTCAGCTGGGGGAAAAAAATCGTAATTTGGATACACTTCTTTCAATATAAGTCACTTAAGCTTATTTAAATCCTATTCTAAGTATTCTACACACACAAAATAACAGAACTTCAAATCCTGGTTTCTAGTTATCTGATACCCAATATTCAAAATACTTGGGCTCTTCTCATCAGGTAACACAATAACACTCAGTGATAACATCTGTATACTCTACTGCTGTATTTACTTTTTGAAGTCAGTGTTACAAATTCATAGAGACATAGCATATCAAATATCAAATCAACTTTTTTTTTTTTTTTGTCCTCAGGAAAGACACAATAGCTGTTCTATCTTCTGGTACATAAAACACTCCGCTATTTTATTCACATCCATTGAGGCACACGTCTTTCTTCTACAGTCTATCACTTCTGTAACTTCCTCATCCACTTACAAGAAGGAGGAGTAACCTCTGAAAGATGGCAATAGAAAAGATCTTACACTTTCTTACCAAAAAAAGAGCATTCACAGGAGAATGCCTAAGATGATATGTCAAAATCGTGTAAACATTTAAAGGAAGTTTGATGGGATTCAGAGAAAAGATCCATAACCAGGAAAGACTGAAGAAGTAGACTCAACAAGTTAAAATACCAGACTATTCTGAGAACATTTGTCTTTTTTTCCTACAGTCCACAGTTACCAGATAAATTAGTTCAGCAGAATAAGTCTATTTCTGAAACAATGTCAAATAATTTGGCAGAGATCCTCAAATTATTATTATACTGTGTAAGAGGAAACCTCTTAGTAGGCAATTTAGAATAAATTAACTTCAAGGCTATCAACATTATGAACTTACACAGATATTATACCTCATACAACTATAGAAGGAGAGCATAACTGGACACAACAGATACTAAACAAATATTTTTTTAACATGTAACAGCAAAGAAACAACTGTAAAAGCTGGACCAGTACTAATACAGTGAGCATTAAAATACAGTTAAAATTGTTATTATATTAAAATTAATGTATAATATCCTTATTTTAAAAGCACTCTTAGAATCCTAGAATCATAGAATGGTTTGGATTGGAAGGGACCTCTGGAGGTCATCTAGTCCAACCCACCTGCAGTGGGCAGGGACATCCCCAAATAGATCAGGTTGCCCAGAGCCCTGGCAAGTCTCACCTTGAATGCCTCCAGGGATGAGGCCTCAACCACCTCCCTGGGAAACCTGTTCCAGTGTTCCACCACCCTCGTGCTGAGGAACTTCTTTCTAATGTCCAGTTTAAATCTACTCCTCTCCAATTTAAAACCATTGCTCCTTGTCCTTTCACTACAGCCCTTTGCAAACAGGCCCTCTCCAGCCTTCTTGGAAGTTNTCCAGCTTATCAACAGCACCCCAGAGCTTGGTGTCTTCTGCAAACTTGCTGATGGTGCACTCAATGCTGCTGTCAATATCATTTATAAAAATATTAAACAGTCCAGGCTCCAGTACAGAGCCCTGAGGGACACCACTTGTCACTGATCTCCAGCTGGACTTCGAGCCATTGACCACTACCCTCTGGATGCGGTCAGCCAGCCAGTTCCTTATCCACTCAACAGTCCATACATCAAATCCATAACTCTCTTAACTTAGCCAGTAGAATGTTGTGGGTGACTGTGTCAAAGGCCTTGCAGAAGTCCAGACAGATCACATCCACAGGCTGTCCCTGGTCCACTGAGGTAGTCACAGTATCGTAGAAAGCCACTAGGTTTGTCAGACAGGATCTACCCTTAGTGAAGCCATGCTGACTGTCTCTGATCATCTCCCTCTCCCCCATGTGCCTTATCAGATCTTCTAGGAGAATCTGCTCCATGATTTTCCCAGGCACTCTTGCTATGGTACTGTTAAGTGAATTAGTTCTGCAGCCAGTTACAGGTTTCATAGTATCCAAGCACAGCTGCACTGGAGAGACAGAAATCATCAACTCTTCAAACAAGCGGGGGAAGGAGAGTTTCAGCGGTATTGCTCTGTGACACAGCTTGCAGTATGTGTTACACAAACACCCAATTTCTGCACTATTTCTTTCTTGATGCTGTCAGTGCAATAAATTTAGGCTTATTCGTACATTATGTTTGTACGATGCCCACCGCAACAACATTCTGCTGAGTTGGAGTCTTCATGCATTTTTACGATGTCAGTATTTTTAAAAAAACAGCTAACATGCAGAACTCCATTTGAATGTCTGACTGCAAACTCCAGCCTTCAAAACTTACAGTATTTCTAAATTATCCAGCTTTGTGGGATTTCTGGGTATGCATTGCAAGACTGCCCTTAGTCACTTCCTCTCTTTCCCAGGACCTTCAGTATTTTCAGATGTATTTCTCCAGTCACTTCTCAAGGACAGAAATAGAATAAGGAAGTCTTCAAGTTCTCCTTTCTAGCAATAAAAAGAAGCAATGTTTGCCAGGATCTTTCCTACCACAAATTCAGGATGTACAGAATTCCATATTTTATAGCATGCCATAAACAACTATGCCTGCATGCTCACATTTCCCTCTGACTAGGTGGCTCACTCAAGAACACAGAGGGGGAATCTACCTCCTATGGGAAGATATCTGTGGGAAAGCGGGTGGTTTATAAAAATGGAAGTATTGTGTGAACCAGCCAAGACCTTGGGCAGAGTATGCATCCCAAGATAAGGAGGGAAAACAACCCAGCTGGAGTAACACACAAAGATGGACAAATTAGCAACTCTGTTAGCCAATAAGAAGTTCACCCGCACTGCACACTTAACCAATCTGTTTGTTCTGTTTGCTGTGTGAAAATAAGTTTGTACCAATCATTAGATGTGTGATTGCACAGAAAAGGTATAAAAGCTTGATATTATAATGAATAAAGGTCTTTCACTTCATTCACATTGAATCGTGTGGAGGCCGTTATTTTTTCTACCTTCTACAACCTCCTTGTCTGTATTTTCTACCACTGGGCTATACTGTAATTTCTCCACTTAGGTGAGAATACGGAACAACACACTGATCATCTTCTGGTTTGTTGAGGGGTCTCAGGTCCTTAGGCAATACTTTTTCAAAAAGGGCACAGGAAGATAAAATGTCATCTATTGCAGCAGCAATGAAGAAATATTTATCAATGAAGAAATATTTATCTGTACTTGTAAATGGCTTGTGCAAATTCACATAGATTTCAGTAAAGGGTCTTTTTGTTTTTCAAACAAGATTTACAGAGGATAGAAGAGAAAGAAGGCAATAGTGTCAAAAGTAAAAACTATCTTAAAGAAAAACAAATTCACTGCAATCCATATGGAAATAAAGCCTCTGCTGTAGATAAATCTGTCTTTCTACTCCTTTCCCTTTCAAACAATTACTGGTGTCCAGGATCTTCTAAGGCAGTGAAGTCTTAGTATTAAACTGCTCTAACAAAATCATGGTAACATCTGCCATACACTTACTCATCTATACCAGCACTGTTGTTGATCCTCCTGAAGGTAACAATTTAAGATGATTTAAAGTCAGAGAGAAACAAGTTTTTCATTCCCTATCCAGTCTTAGTCTTCTACAAAATAACAATTTAACTACTGATAATATGTATAAAGAATGATTTGCATTTACATACTGAACTTATATATAGGTAAACTGCACAGTATATTTATGTATGTGTACACAAATAAAAACAGATGAAGGAAGAAAAGTCTAAAGAAATTTTCTGTAGAAGTTCACTGGTTTAAAATTAAGTTAACTGGGTACATTTGTCATGAAGCTGCACTATATATATAAAGACCAACATCAAATGTTTCTGACTTGCAGTTGTAAGACTGATGTAAGACAGTGAAGGTTCTGACCTATTAGGGTTTATGTTTTCAAAAGCATTTAAAACTCAGTTCAAAACTTAAAAACCAGGAACTGATGAGTTTTACTGACACTTATGAACAAATAAGGGCAATCACAGCAATGTGACCACTGACCCCTTCAATATCACTTCTGACGGCTGCTGCTCAAGAGGAAAGCTAAGGAGTGCAAAAGTGCCAAATCAAAATACACATTATTAGAATATAGAAACTTCCAAACATGTATCATGAAACAGTTTCTTAGACAATTATGTACACAGTCAATGGAATACAACTACTTCAGACATTATTACATGAAAAGAATGCATTTGGTTGGAAACTACTGCATACTGCTGATGGTAATCTAAGGCAGGCCGTCCACAGAAAGAATTTAGAGGCTTAAGAAATGCCATAATTCATTGGAAATGCACTGCACAGAGTATTTCAGTGCTAATATGACTACAGTGGTAAAGAGCAAGATGAAACCAAGACTATAATGGGCTGGTTTTCCTCCAGGAGGAAATGGCAGTACACAGAGTATCCAAAATGCTAGTAATGCAGACTGTATTTCCTTCCTTGATAGAGAGGAAGCATGTGATTTTCACTGATTCCTGCAGAAACAGAAAAAAACCCTAAATACAAAGGATCATATGAAGGAAGGAAGGACCTAGTTTTGAGCACTCACTGTATTAAATATGCTTTCAAAAGAAACCTGAATAGTCTGCCATGAAAAGACAACTATTAAAGATGTGGTTACTTTTCTGCTTTAATCTAGCAAAAATCCAAGAAGGAAAGCCACACTTCTCTCTTGTCCCAGGTAGCTCACCTTTGTTGCTTCCCTTTATGCTGATAAAAGTAGAGATGTCTCTGAGCTGAATCTGTTGCTACCCTACTCAGGACATTGCCACATGAATTCTGATACCGGCAAAAGAGAGCTGGTGATGGAAAAAACAGCTGGCTTAGAAGAAGCAGGAAATGTCCTCCTCTTGCATCAGCCATTAGCTTTTGCCAGATTAAAATGATCTGTCTTAAAGTCAGGTATATAAAAGAAAGCTGGAAAAGGGGAATGAGCTATTTTTTTTTTTTTTTTCAAACAAATCCCTGGGCTTTGAACCAAATCTGCTATTTTCCAAAATCTCCTTCTGTTATTTTCCCTTTCATTCTTGCAGAAGACATCCTGTTGATCCACTTTAGAGACATACGAACAAAATGCACTGTCATTTTTTAAGGACTGAGAGAATCTGCTGGCTCAGTATTGCAAAAGAAGGTGTCATGGGTACCTTGGAGACACTCCCAGACACCAGTTTCAAAATAAAAGAAATAGAAAAGCAGGTAGGGCTAGATGAAGAGCACTCCAGAGGTGACTGAAAGAAAAAAAAGAAAAAAAAAAAAAGAAAGTGTTTATAAAGTTATCTCACATAGAGGCTGAAAGATACATTTTTCCAATCTGAAAGGATCAACTAGAACTATTTTAGGTGGCATTGCATGTTTTGTCCCATTTTAGGTGATGTTATTTGTTCCTTTCATCTTTTTTGAATAGGAAACAAATGCTGATCAAGATGAGAGTGGGCACAGAATCTGAGTGACCAAAAAACCAAGTAGCCTATGTCATGTACAAGGCTTGTGTAATATGTCCTCTAACTCCTGTAGCCGGATCTCTGCTCTGCCTGAGCTGAACTAGGCCCTAAAGCACCTCCATCACAATTTACTAATTCTTAACTTGCATTTAATATATGAAAAATTAATTTACTTTTTGAAATTTGGTACAGTTCCCCTAAAATGGAAGCAATTCCTGAAATAAAATTGTCTCACACAGAAAAAAAAAGTATTTGAAGTACTTAGTATTTTACGGTGCATTTTTACTAACTGATGTTTAATCTGCTCAGAGAACAATGTAAGAATCTTACCTTTTTAAATAAAAAAAAATTCTCCTAAAAGTTCATCATGTTTGAATTGTAATGAAGAAAAATTTATTTAATTAAATGACAGGCAATTTACTAAGAACCCACATGGATAATCCTCAAGAATTTAACAGTAGTTACACACTGGAACACTCAATAAAGAAAAAAGACATAATAATAACATTGACTAGATCTTTTGAACTCAAGTTTCCTATATATTTCAGGAGTCATCATTGGGAAAGGGTGGCAATCTCAATTTTTTTCTAGAATAGGAAAGAACTTATGAAACCTCAATGTTTCTGGCAGGATACGGAAATTATTTTCTGTTCAGGTCTACTGAGGACTGTAACAATAAAAAGCTGCACGCTAGAAAACGAAAAGAAGAAAAAAAAAAGTGCCTGAAAATATAAATAGAACATAACACTACTTGTGTAGAGGAAACAATCAAACATTTTATACTCAAATGCACCTCATTATATCCAACATATGTCCACAAAGCAACTTAATGCTGGTTAGTAATTGAATATTAATATTTTGAAATAAAACAAGAAGAGGTAAGTCTCACAGACAAAATGACGACCTGAAGAAATACCTACATCACAATTAAACTAAGGTACCGTGCCAAGGACAAAAATTTGCCTTATAGACCTCATGTTACACAGCAGACAACCAACAATGCTTGATTTAAAGGCCTTACAGGAAAAAAATGCGAACTGTGAATGTGCAACAAAGTGGATGTAATCTGAAAAGACAAGTTATCCAGATGGAAAAGATGCTCTATAAAAGTAAACCATTCCATAAAAAAGCAAATGTCTTGTACGATAGAAATTGGTGGGTTTGCAGACAGTTGCATTCTTACAACAAAGGCAGAAGTCAACTGTCAGTGGATGCCATAACTCTTTACAATGTGAGGTTTTAGGTAAGACAATCAAACTAAAATAAGATTCTTCAAGGGATGTCTCATGATGATCCATAAGGCACTAATAAATAAGTGAACTGTAACTTCATATGTGATAGGCAACTCAATGGACTGGAATCCTTGCCAGCCTCCAGAACAGTGTGCAATTAGCTAGCATAAGTGGGGCTGCCAACTGATCTGAGCAGGAGCATGTATGTTACAAATGAAGTGCATGAATAACCAAAGATCTACAAACCTTGCCACTTGAGTTCGGCAGCACTAATTTTGGACTAGACTGATTCAAAATACACACAAAAAACATAGCATCACTGTCAAAAATTGAGTTTTGCATCACAGAATGGAACCATAGAATCATAGTACAGTTACTGCTGGAAGAGACCTTGAAGATCATCGAGTCCAGCCTTTGTCCTAGCCCTGTCAACCTGCTAAATGATGCCCCCCAATGCAACATCCACTCATCTCTTGAACACCTCCAGGGACTGTGACTCAACCACCTCCCTGGGCAGCCTGTTCCAATGGCTCACAACCCTTTCAGGAACAAAATTCCTCCTAATATCTAACCTGAACCTCCCCTGGCGCAATTTCCATCCATTTCCCCTTGTCCTATCACTCTCCACTAAGGAGAACAGACCAATCCCTGCCTCTCTACAACCTCCCTTCAGGCAGTTATAGAGAGCCAGGAGGTCTCCCATCAATCTCCTCTTCTCCAGGCTAAACAGGCCCAGATCCCTCAGTCTTTCCTCATAAGACTTATGTTCTAAGCTCTACGAACTTGGTAGCCTGCCTCTGTACTCTCTCCAGCACCTCAATGTCCCTCTTGTAGTGAGGGATCCAAAACTGGACGCAGTACTCGAGGTGAGGCCTCAGCAAAGCTGAGTAAAAGGGCATGATCACCTCCCTGCTCCTGCTGACAACACTGTTCCTGATATCATGAAAGGCTCATGGAAGATTTCTTGTCTTTGCTACTTTGAACACCCAAGCAACAACCATAACCGTAAGTCAATACTGTGTATATACTTCAGTGCACCAAATGGATAAGAATGTTGGAAGTGCACTAAGAAAACATGATATATTTCCTGCAAAATAACACATAGAAGAGTCATGACAGAGACATTTTTCACTGGCTCAAAGTGAGAGTTTTCAGTTGGTCATAAATTATTTGCACATAAGTAAACAAAAACAGATCACATAAAATCTACAAAATAAGAAACTACATCTTAGTATAATCCAGGTACAGGAGTTGAAAAACTAGTGTCATTTGAGTGTGGCCTTAGTGTAACATGCACAAGCATTTTCTCTGACAATCTCCGTAGAATTTATGATTCTGACCTGGAACATTGCCAGATCCAGTCATGTTTGAAGATACGCAAATGCATCAGACTAACAATACTATTCTGAATAAATACAGTTTCCTCCACAGCCTTATATCAAGAACAAATGAAATTTATAGAATAACACCATAAACAAATGAAAATTGGACATAAATTTTCTGTATATTTCTTTATGAAAATTCAGGCAATTGAATAAACAACAAATACTAAACATACCTACAGAAACAACCTACATCATGCAAAAATAATCAATCTCACAGTAAGAAATGAAAGCTGAATCAACTCTGTAAAAATCCATCTTGCAACTTGGGAAACATTTCTTATTCTGCAGCTGAAAAACTGGTGATGATACATTATCATATGAATAAATTTGGATGTGCAGTGTAGATTTACTACATGAATGACATACGCAATGGTGTTTAGAGAGGTATCATATTTAATTCAGCACCACCCTTCTAATCTTTTCTCCTGCAGGCTTACTATTTTACATTCATTTTAGCCTGCAATCCTTATACTTCTGCTTTCTGAAGCAGACAGTATCATTCCTTGCAAATGACAGGATATTCTTAATTTGGAGAAAAATCTTCTAAGTGTATGAATTAATGAAAAGAATTCAAACATGTGCCAAACCTGGGAACTATCAGGTATTTTGGCTTGTTTGTTGTATTGTGCTGTTATCAGTATCTGCTTTTTAAGAAATGCATTGCTGTTTTATATGTTTGACTAAATACTATCATCTGTGTTATGTATATAGCAACAAAAAAGCAAACAATGTATCACTTGTTATGCACTGCATTATTTACTTTTTAAAAAATCTTGAGGCTGTTTCCTATTTTCCTATCACTTGTTACTTGGGAGAAGAGACCAAGCCCCACTTCCCTACAACCTCCTTTCAAGTAGCTGCAGAAAGTGATAAACTCTCACCCCAGCCTCCTTTTGTCCAGATTATTTCTAATACAAGGCATCACATTTACTAACTTCAAGTCAACTGAGACCTCCCCTGTTAGCCAGGACTGATGATAAATGATGGGCAGTGGCTGAGTAAGCGCTTCCACCAGCTCCTTCAGTCCCCTTGGGTGAATCCCATCTGCCCCACAGAGTTATGTGTGTCTAAGTGGTGTAGTAGGTCACTGACCATTTCCTCTGGGATTATGGGGACCTCACTCTGTTCCCTGTTTTCTTTTCTAGTTTGGGGGCTGGGAACATGGAGAACAGCTGGTCTGTAAAGACTGAGGCAAAGAAGGAATTAAGCAACTCGGTCTTGTCCTCATCCTTGGTCACTATGTTTCCTGCCTCATCCAGTAAAGGATGGAGATTCTTCTTAGTCCTCCTTTTATTGCTAATGTATTTGTAGAACCATTTTTTACTGTCATTTACAGCAGTAGCCGCCAGATTACATACTAGTTGAGTTTTGGCCTTTCTAATTTTCTCTCTGCATTATGTAATGACATCCTTCATTAAGAATCTAAGAATTATAATTTTTTTACCTGAGTTGTACCAGAACTGCTATATTTTGTCATACAACAGACCATGTATTTACTAAGAAAAACATATCATACAAGTTTTGATTTTGAAAAGGAACAGGGAGGTAGAAAGTGCAGGGAAAATACTGATTTTGTATTTTCACTGCAGTAGAAAAACTTTCACTTCTATTTTCCATAAAATTACTTTGATCAATACTTTAAATACAGTGCATGCTTCTTGAGAAAAAGCCATAGCCTAATGGCAGCTTAGTGATTTACTCTGAAAATTTGGTCAGATCAGTACACTCTGCAAAGGGGCATATTTATTCATAAAAATATTGTGCTATTTATTTATCGTAAGTGAAAATTCTTTGTAAAATACAATTCAGATTTTAAAAAGCTTTTTTTCCAAAATATGCTTCAACTGAGTGCACACATACAATAAACCTGTACAAATAATGGTGTTTGAATTGCCTAGCTAAAGAAAATGGGAAAGATAGCAGGGAATTACTGAAATGTTTGGTTTACTGTATTGCTTTAAGTTCTTTTATGAAGCAAACGTGCCAAATGACACATTGAATAAAATAAGACTGGGAGGTCTTCCACAGCTCTCAGTGCTGTGTTCTTCCCTCACCATCTTCCTCCCCCTCCTCAAAAAAAAATAAATTTTGATCACTACTGCCTTTGAGCTGTGATTGTCCAACCAAGCTGAAACCATCTTTCTATTAAAATCTTCCTCTGCAACCTCTTTTCTCCAACTTCTAAGGCTTTGGCTGGCTGTACTCAAGGCCAGCTCTGACAGAGGAAAGTCATAGCTCTGCAAGCTTCTGTAACACCTCCTGTCCCCACAGGAATCCCTGTCAGCAAATCCTCATGTGTTGCCCTGGAGCAATTCTCTGGGGACTGTGACCTTGTGTCCATGGCCATGGTTTACCACACAAATCATGAAGTTTTCCATAGAAACTAAGTATTGGGCAGTAAGTCCACTACAGTTTAGGGCTGACTGAAACCATTTCCATTGAGATCACTAGGACTAATCCGGCCCAGATCTGGCTCCTATAGTTTTGTAGCTTCTCAGTTTATCCAGAAAGCCCCAGTTTCTACCCAGTCATGCCGCACATGAACTACTGCCTCTACTGTAGCTAGCAGGATCATCCAAAGGGGATCCATAACACATGAGACCCCAGATACTTTGTCCTTCTTCATTCTGCACATCATTTTCCTATCATCTTTGTGGGCATAGTTACAGCAGCTCAACCTCATTGTTAACTGACAATTAGGATCCTTGTACTTCAGTATGGGAAGGAGACAGAGTCTGAAGACAAAATCTTGCCTCAGGATCTTTCAGGATGCTTCTCCCATCATAGATGCCAGTGTTGTCTAGCCCTATTCATAAAGACTTATCAAAACAAGTCATGACAAAGAAAAGACTGATAGCTCCACTGTGTATAACTGCACATAAACAAGTAAATACGCATTTTGACATGAAGTAGGTCACAGGTAACAAAGAACTAGACTAGGTAGATGATACAAATTGATAGCTCAACCTCTACCATGCTAGAATCAGAGACACAACTGCAGGATGAACTTTCTGAAAGCTGACTGTTTTCCATACATCAGTTTCTACAATTGTGATAAATCAGCCATCCAAAGAAATTTGTGACACTCAGCTGCAAAGCTGCTACAGTAAAGACAACTCCAGAACATAATTACAATATAATGTCTACCAAGAAACCAGTCTGCTCCACATCCACAGAATACACACCTAGTTTGTCACCTTCCACCCTTGATATATTCTCTACCATCAAGCACTGAGAGTAACTCCAGAATATTCTTCTGACAACTCCTGAATTCAAGAAGCTCCTGTGATAACAGTCTAGCAGTTGAAGTGCTGTTCCAAACTGCTTAAGAAGCTGCTTAAAAATATGTATCTCTGCCCCACATTTAAAACAGAAGAGACACTTGCAAAACCAAGGACATTTTCTTTGAGGATTGATGGTATTTGCTCCATTTTGCAGAACTGTATCTAATCAGGAAAAGACAATTCATCAGACAGCTTCAGTTAGATCATGCTGCTCAGGCCCCATACAGCTCAGATTTGAGCACCTCCAAGGTCAGAAAGCATACAGCCTTCAAGACAACCTGCTTCAGTGTTTAAATTTCCCTGTGATTACTTGTTTCCATTATTCTTGTCCTGATACTCTGCATCTCTGAAAAACTTGTGGCTTCATCTCTCTCTGTATCCTGCTTTCAGGTATAGAAAGCAAAGACAGAAAAAGGATTTCCTCTCCACCTTCCCTTTCTACGGTTGAACAAACTCAGCTCACTCTTGCATGTCATGTGCCCCTGACCAGTTTAGTGGCCTCCAACGTTCTCACTCCAACATGTCCATGTGCTTCTCGTTCTGGGGACTCCGGAAGTGGATACAGCACTCAGATGTGGTTTCACTAACAGAGGGGAAGCCAAATTTCCCTTGATCCCTGCTGGGTACAGTTCTAAAGCACTGCAGGATGCAGCTGGCCCTTGTTGCTGAAAAAGCACACTGCTGCCCCATATTCAGTCTTGCTGTTCACCACAGTCTCATTTCCACCACTACTGCTATTATTGGGAGTAAAATAGCAAATGGGAAGTCAAGTAATGTTTCAATGTTTTTACAAATTATCTGGATGCAGGAGTTGAATGTACATTAAGTCTGTCAATTCTACCAAACTAGGAGGAGCTGTGGACTCCCTCAAGGGTAGAGAGTCCTCACAGAGAGATCGGGATAGACTAGAGAGTTGGGCAACCACCAGCCATATGAAATTTAACAAGAGAAAGCATATGAGTCTCCACTTGGGATGAAGTAAACCTTGCTAGACATGCAAACTAGGGCATGAGAGGTTGGACAGCCGCATCACAGAAAGAGATAGGGGGTTGGATGGAAAGCTGAATATAAGCTACAATGTGTCCTAGAAGCCAAAGGGGCAAATCATGTGCTGGGGTGCATCAAGCACAGCATAGCTAGGCAGTCAAAGGAGGTGACTGTTCCACTCTACACTGCACTGGTGCGGTCCCACCTCAAGTAACGTGTGCTGTCTGGGTACCTCAATATAAGAGAAACACTAAACTATTAGAGCATGTCCAGAGGAGGGCGGCCAAAATAGTGACAGTCCTTTTGGGCAAGACTTAATGAGAAGTGGTTAAGGTTGGCTTGTTCAGCCTCAAGAAGAGAAGGCTGAGGAGTAACCACATCATAGTCTATACCTTTCTCACAGGCGGCAGTGGAGGAAGAGATGCTGATCAAATCTCTTTGCTGACCAGTGACAGGACATGAGGAAATGGAGTGAAGTTGCTTCAGGGGAAATTCAGATTGGATATTAGGAAAAGGCTCTTCACAGAGAAGGTGGTTGGTCATTGGAACAGGCTCCCCAGAGAAGTGGTCACAGCACCAAGCTGGTCAAACTTCAAGAAGCATCTGGATGATGCTTTTTGCCATATGATCTAGTTTGAGATGGTTTTGCAAGAAACAAAGAATGGGACTCAATAATCCTTCCAATTCAAGATATTCTATGATTCTAAGTATACATGGATGAGCTAAGTAATTTTAGCTCACATCCGGGACTGGTAATCTTCTATCTCTAGAAACAGGCACCAAATGGAAGCTAGTAAAAGGATTAATTTGATTTGATTAGGTAAGCTTTCTGTGACAGATTGATATTAGTAATATGACATTCCAAAATTTATTTGCATTTTATCACATGTGAAGTTCAAAGATACTATGTTAAAGTTCAAAGACAATGCCTTAATGTTAACTTTTCTGTTTTCATCTTCATTCATTTCAATATTTCTGTTGCTAACCTACTCCAATTTTTCATTATTTAACCACTTTTTGGAATGGAATTTGAAAAAATCTAGCATAAGCAGACATCTGCTAATACATATGGAATCCAAACAAGTGGGATATAATCATAATTGCAGCTTTAAGCATAATGTAGTTTAGTATTTATATATTCACAGCGTATTCAGATCACGTAATGACCACCTGAATTAATAGAACAGAATCACAGATTCATAAAACAGTTACAGCTAGAAGAGACCTTGAAGATCATCAAGTCCAGCCTTTGTCCTAGCCCTGTCAACCTGCTAAATGATGCCCCCCAATGCAACATCCACTCATCTCTTGAACATCTCCAGGGACCGTGACTCAACCACCTCCCTGGGCAGCCTGTTCCAATGGCTCACAACCCTTTCAGGAACAAAATTCCTCCTAATATCTAACCTGAACCTCCCCTGGCGCAATTTCCATCCATTTCCCCCCGTCCTATCACTCTCCACTAAGGAGAACAGACCAGTCACTCCCTCTCTACAACCTCCCTTCAGGTAGTTATAGAAAGCAATGAGGTCCCCCCTCAATTTCCTCTTCTCCAGGCTAAATAGGTCCAGATCCCTCAGTCTTTCCTCATAAGCCTTATGTTCTGAGCCCTACCAACTTGGTAGCCTGCCTCTGTACCCTCTCCAGCACCTCAATGTCCCTCTTGTAGTGAGGGAC
>VWZO01019658.1:0-10275 GCA_013396975.1 Bucco capensis | reverse complement strand
GTAAATCTCAGTTATTCTGGTCAAACCAGGAAAAAGCAGAACAACCGCCACAGCAGCTACAGTAGATATTTAAGATTTTAGCCCAAGCCCCTATAGCCCCTCCTGGATTACTAGCCACAACCTGCAGAACCTGAAACATCTCTCAAAGCTCTGCAACCAACTCAGCAGCTTCTACAGAGAGAAAGATTGCAGCCAATCCCCCTACAGCCCAGCCTGGACTACTGGCCACAGCCTGCAGAAACTGAAACATCTCTGAACGCTCTATAACCATCTCAGCATCTTCTACACAGAAGAAAGGGTACAGCCCATCCTCCTACAGCCCAGCCTGGTCTACAGGCCACAGCCTGCAGAATGTGAAACAGCTCTGAATGCACCATAACCATCTCAGCAGTTTCTGCAGGCAGGTAAGGTAAGGCTTCAGCCCATCACCCTACAGCCCAGCCTGGAGTACTAGCTACTGCCTGCAGAACATGAAACAGCTCTGAAAGCTTGACAAACATCCCAGCACCTTCTGCAGTGATGTAAGATTTCAGCCAATCCCCCTATAGCCCCGCAAGGAGTACTGGCCAAAGCCTGCAGAAGCTGAAGCAGCTCTCAATGCTCTATAACCATCTCAGCAGCTAACACACAGAGAAATATTTCAGCCCATCCTCCTACAGCCTGAACTGGTCTACTGGTCACAACCTGCAGAAACTGAAACAGATCTGAATGCTCTATAACCATCACTGCAGCTTCTACAGAGAAGAAAGAGTTCAGCCCATCCCCCTGTAGCCCAGCCNGCCCATCCCCTATAGCCCAGCCTGGACTACTGGCCACAGCCTGCAGAACCTGAAACGGCTCTGAATGCTCCATAACCATCTCAGCAATTTCTGCAGGGAGGTAAGGGTTCAGCCCACCACCCTCTAGCTCAGTCTTGAGTACTAGCTACTGCCTGCAGAACCTGAAAGAGTTCTGAAAGCTCGACAAACATCCCTGCACCTTCTGCAGTGACGTACGATTTCAGCGAATCCCCCTATAGCCCCGTAAGGAGTACTGGCCAAAGCCTGCAGAAGCTGAAGCAGCTCTCAATGCTCTATAACCATCTCAGCGGCTTACACAGAGAGAAATATTTCAGCCCATCCACCTACAGCCCGGCCTGGTCTACTGGTCACAACCTGCAGAAACAGAAACAGAACTCAAAGCTCTATAACCATCACTGCAGCTTCTACAGAGAAGAAAGAGTTCAGCCCATCCCCTATAGCCCAGCCTGGACTACTGGCCACTGCCTGCAGAACCTGAAACAGCTCTGAATGCTCCATAACCATCTCAGCAATTTCTGCAGGGAGGTAAGGGATAAGCCAACCTCCCTAAGGGTCAGTCTGGATTACTAGCTACTGCCTGCAGAACCTGAAACAGTTCTGAAAGCTCGACAAACATCCCTGCACCTTCTTCAGTGACGTAAGATTTCAGCCAATCCCCCTATAGCCCTGCAAGGAGTACTGGCCAAAGCCTCAGAAGCTGAAGCAGCTCTCAATGCTCTATAACCATCTCAGCAGCTTACACAGAGAGAAATATTTCAGCCCATCCGCCTACAGCCCGACCTGGTCTACTGGTCACAACCTGCAGAAACAGAAACAGATCTCAACGCTCTATAACCATCACTGCAGCTTCTAAAGAGAGGAAAGAGTTCAGCCCATCCCCCTATAGCCCAGCCTGGACTACTGGCCACAGCCTGCAGAACTTGAAACATCACTGAACGCTCTATAACCATCTCAGCCTCTTCTACAGTGAAGAAAGGGTACGGCCCATCCCCCTACAGCCCAGCCTGGACTACTGGCCACAGCCTGCAGAACTTGAAACATCACTGAACGCTCTATAACCATCTCAGCCTCTTCTACAGTGAAGAAAGGGTACGGCCCATCCCCCTACAGCCCAGCCTGGACTACTGGCCACTGCCTGCAGAACCTGAAACAGCTCTGAAACCTCTATAACCACCTCAGCACCCTCTATAGTGAGAAAGGGTTCAGCCCAGACCCATAGTGCCCAGCCTAGACTGATGGCCAGAGCCAGCAGAGCCTGAAAGAGCTATGAAAATTCTTCATTCTTCATCCAGGAGGGGCTATAGTTCCATGGGCTGAAATATTAAATCTCTGCAGAAGCTGATGGAATGGTTGTAGAGCTTTGAGAGATGTTTCAGCTTCTGCAGGATATTGCTTGCATTCCAGGCTGGACTGTAGGTGGATTGGCTGTACCCTTTCTTCTCTGTGGAAGCTACTGAGATGGTTGTAGAGCGTTTAGAGTGGTTTTAGTTTCAGCAGGCTGTGGCCAGTAGCTCAGGTTGGGCTGTAGGGGGTTGGGCTGAACTCTTACTCTCTGTAAAAGCTGCTGAGATGGTGATAGTGCGTTCAGAGCTGTTTAAGCTTCTGTAGGCTCTGGCCAGTACTACTTGAGAAGCTATAGGGGAATGGGCTGAAATCTTACCTCTCTAAAGAAGATGTTGGGATGTTTGTAGAGCTTTCAGAGATGTTTCAGGTTCAGCAGGTTGTGGCTAGTAATCCAGGTGGTGCAATAGAAGCATGGGCTGAAATCTTAAATCTCTGCAGAAGCTGATGGGATGGTTGTAGATCTTTGAGAGATGTTTCAGGTTCTGCAGGAAATGGCCTGCATTCCAGGATGGACTGCAGGGGGATGGGCTGTTCCCTTTCTTCTCTGTAGATGGTGCTGAGGTTCTGAGCTGTTTCAGGTTCTGCTGGCTGTGGACATCAGTCCAGGCTGGGCAGTATGGGTCTGGGCTGAACGCTTTCCGTCTGTAGAAGCTGATGAGATGGTTATAGAGCATTTAGAGTGGTTTTAGGTTTAGTAGGCTGTGGCCAGTAGTCTAGGCTGGGCTGTAGGGGGATGGGCTGTACCCTTTCTTCTTTGTAGAAGCTGCTGAGATGATTATAGAGCGTTCAGATATGTTTCAGGTTCTGCGTGCTGTGGCCAGTAGTCCAGGCTAGGCTGCAGGAAGATGGTCTGTACCATTTGTGCTCTGTAGGTGCTGCTAATATGGTTATAGAGCGTTCAGAGCTGTTTCAGCTTCTTCAGGCTGTGTCCAGTAGTCCAGGCTGGTCTGTAGGGGGATGGTCTGGACTCTTTCTCTCTGTAGAAGCTGCTGAGATGGTTATAGAGCGTTCAGACATGTTTCAGGTTCTGCAGGCTGAGGCCAGTAGTCAGGGCTGGGCTCTACGAGGATGGCCTGAATTATCTCTATCTGTGGAAGCTTCTGGGATGGTTTTAGAGCTTTGAGAGATGTTTCAGGTTCTGCAGGCTCTGGCCTGTAATCCAGGTGGGGCTATAGGGCCATGGGCTGAAATCTTAAACCTCTGTAGAAGCTGAGGCGATGTTTATAGGGCATTCAGATATGTTTCAGGTTCTTCAGGCTCTGGTCAGTAGTCCAGGTGGGTCTGTAGGGGGATGGGCTGTACGCTTTCTTCTCTGTAGATTCTGCTGAGATGTTTATTGTTCAATCAGATCTGTTTCGCCTTCTGCAGGCATAGCAAGTACTCCAGACTGGATTATGGTGGGTGGGCCCTACCCTTTCTTCTCTATAGATGCTGCTGAAGTGGTTATAGAGTTTTCTGAGCTGTTTCAGTTTCTGCAGGCAGTGGTCAGTAGTCCAGGCTGGGCTGTAGGAGATTGGGATGAACTATTTCTCTCTGCAGAAGCTACTGGGATGCTCGTTGAGCTTTGAGAAGTTTTTCAGGTTCTGCAGGCTATGGCTTGCATTCCTGGCTGGGCTCTAGGGAAATGGGCCGTACGCTTTCTTCTCTGTACATACTGCTGAGATGGTTGTAGTGCGTTCAGAGCTGTTTCATCTTCTGCAGGGCATGGCCAGCAGTCCAGGCTGAGCAATATGGATCAGGGCTGAACTCTTTCTCTCTGTAGAAGCTGCTGAGATGGTTATAGAGCATTCAGAGATGTTCCAGTTTCTGCAGGCTCTTGCTAGTACTCCTTGCGGGGCTATAGGGGGATTGGCTGAAATCTTACATCTCTGCAGAAGGTGCTGGGATGTTTGTCGACCTTTCAGAGCTGCTAGTAATCCAGGCTGGGCTGTAGGGTGGTGGGCTGAGCCCTTACCTCCCTGCAGAAACTGCTGAGATGGTTATAGAGCATTCAGAGCTGTTTCAGGTTCTGTAGGCTGTGGCCAGAACTCCATGCTGGGCTGTAGGGGTATGGGCTGTACCCTTTCTTCTCTTTAGATGCTGCTGAGATGCTTATAGAGCTTTCAGAGATGTTTCAGGTTCTGCAGGCTGTGACCAGTATAATGGTCACATGGGCTGTATGGGATGATCTGAACTCTTTCCTCTTTGTATAAGTTGCTGTGATTGCTGTAGAGCATTCAGATATGTGCTCCATTTGCTCTGAATAGTGCATAGCCTTTCCTAAGCCCAACGTATTTTGGGTGAAGGTCCTTTGGTTTAGTCTCTTAAGACGTTTCTGCAATATGTGTTCTGTTCCTTCTCAATTGTGCACTGTGAAAACACTGATTGTTCGGTTCCATCTCCTCCAAGACAGCAGCTAGATCTGTATCCTGGTGCTATTTTGGAGTTTCTCCTCGCATGGCTTTCCCAGGATAATGCAACTTTGGAGAAGCTCCTTTGCTTTATTTCTAGGGACCTTTTAGCTATATGTGCTCTCTTCACTCTTAATAGTGCAGTGCGAAAAACAATGAATGTTCAACTCTAGCTCCTGCAGGAAAGCAGCTAATCCTGNCGATTCTTGTTACGCTACTGGCTCTGAAGAGTGCAGAGAACAAATGTGAATGTCAAGCTCTAGACCCTCCAGAAAACCAGCTATCTCTGCATTCTTGGGCTGCTTTGGAGAATCCCCTGGCTAAGCTTAACTATGCCATGTCTATCAGGCTGTTCCTCCTTTGGTCTCCAGGGCCCTTTCTGCACTTATGTGCTCGATTCGCACTCATTAGTGCTCTGAGAAACACAGTGAATGTTCAGCTCCAGCTCCTGCAGAAAAGCAGCTAGCTCTGAATCCTTGTTCTAATTTGGGCTTTAGGCTGTCTAGCCTTTCCTAGGTCAAGGCACTTTGGGCCAAGGTCCTTTGGTTTAGTCTCTAGTGACCTTTCTGCAATATGTGCTCTATTCGCTCTCAACAGTGCACTGAGAAGAACAGTGAACATCTACGGTTCACTTACAGAACTACACAATCAAGGAAGTTGTGGGAAGCTGTGAGATCATGAAATAAAGATTTCAATAGTTTTGTGGAGATGCTCAGTGATTGTCTTATCTGTAGGTTAGTGGCCTCACTTACCTCTTACAGTGACCTTGAAGCATAAATGGAGGGTGGCATAATCAGTCTTGTCTGACATAAAAAGAAACTATAGTGTGAGTAAGCCACTATTGTGGAAGAGCTGGAGATGAACATTCACTTTTTCTGTCCTGAGCAAAGAGAACAATATTGCAGAAAGCGCCCAAGGGAATAAACCGAATAAGAGAACCCTAGATTTCCATTGCCTAGGAAAGTCTTGCAGGGGAAACTCCAAAGTAGCCCCAGGATACTGATCAAGCTGATTTCTTGAGGAGATGGAGCTGAACAAGTTTTCAGACCTAGCTGCCTTCCTGGAGGAGATGGGGATGAACACTCGCTGTTCTTCTAAGTGCACTACTGAGAGGGAAGAGAGCACATATTCCTGAACGGGCCTCAGAGACTAAAGCAAAGGAGCTTGTCCCAGATTTCTTTAGCAGTGTTAAGCTTTGGCAGGTAATGCTCCAATTTAGCCTCACGATTCAAGGTTAGCTGCTTTCCTGCAGGAGCTAGATTTGAACATTCATTGTTTTTCTCACTGCACTATTAAGAGCGAAGAGAGCACATATAGCTAAAAGGGCCCCAGAGGTAAAGCAAAGGACCTTGTCCAATGATGCTTTATCCAGGGAAAGCCATGCCAGGAGAAACTCCAAAATAGCCCAAGACTTCAGATCAAGATGCTTCCTAGGATAGATGGAACCAAATAATCACCATTCTTCTCAGTGCACAACTGAGAGAGAACAGAACACATCCTACAAAAAGGTCCGTAGATACTAAACCAAAGGACCTTGGCCCAAAACACCTTGGCCTCAGAAAGGCTAGCCAGGCGAAACTCCAAATTAGAACAAGGATTCAGAGCTAGCTGCTTTTCTGGAGGAGCTGGAAAAGAACTCTCACTGTTCTTCTCAGTGCACCATTGAGAGTGAATGGAGCACATATCTGAATGCTCTACAGCAATCACAGCGGCCTCTACAAAGAGGAAAGAGTTCAGACAATACCATACAGTCCAGACTAGAGTACTGGTTGCAGCATGCAGAACCAGAAACATCTCTCAAAGCTCTACAACAATCACAGTACCTTCTACAGAAAGAAAGATTTCAGCCCAGCCCAAGGCAGCGCAGTTTAGACTGCTGGCCACAGCCTACAGAAGCTGAAACAGCTCTCAACACTCTATAACCAACTCTGCAGCATCTACAAAGAAAGGGTAGAGCCCACCCCCCCTATAGCCCTGCCTGGAGTACTTGCTACTGCCTGCAGAAACTTTAACAGCTCTGAACGCTCTATGAACATCTCAGCAGCTTCTGCAGAGAGAAAGATTTCAGCCCATCCCCCTATAGCACAGCATGGACTCCTGGCCACTGACTGAAGAACATGGAACTGCTCTGAAAACTCTACATTCAACCCAGAAACTTCTGCAGAGAGGTAAGTGTTCAGATCATCCTCCTATAGCCCTGCCAGGATTACTAGCCACAGCCTGCAGAACCTGAAACAGCTCTCAACCCTCCATAACCATACCAGCAGCATCTACAGAGAAGAAATTTTATAGCCCATCACCCTACAGTCCTGCCACGAACACTAGCCACAGCCTGCAGAACCTGAAACATCTCTGAATGCTCTATAACCATCTCATCTGCTTCTACAGAGAAAAAGAGTTCAACCCACCCCCCTATAGTTCTGCCTGGACTGCTGGCCCCAGCCTGCAGAACCTGAAACATCTCTGAAAGCTCTACAACCATCCGCGAAGCTTCTGCACAGAGGTAAGAGTCCAGCCCATCCCCCCAAAGCCCTGCCAGATTACTACCCACAGCCTGCAGAAACTGAAACAGCTCTGAACACTCTATAACCACCTTGGTAGCATCTACAGAGAAGAAAGTGTACAGCCCATCCCCCTACAGTCTAGCCTGGAATGAAGGCCATATCCTGCAGAACCTGAAACAACTCTCAAAATTCTACAACCATCTCAGCAGCTTCTGCCGAGCAAAAGAGTTCAGCCCATCCATCTCTTGTCCAGCCTGGACTACTCTCCACAGCCTGCAGGACCTGAAACATGTCTCAAAGCTCTCAGCAGCTTCTACAGAGAAGAAAGGGTTTAGCCCACCCCCCTACAGCTCAGCCTGGACTACTGTCCATGGCCTGCAGAACCTGAAACATCTCTGAAAGCTCTACAACCTTCCCAGCAGCTTCTGCAGAGAGGTAAGAGTTCAGCCCATCCCCCTATAGCCCTGCGCTTAAAGTACATAGAGCAGAGAGCAAAGCAAAGGACCTAGCCCCTGATTTCCATGGGCTAGGAAAGCCTTTCCCATTGGTGCTCCAACATTAGCCCCAGGAATCAGAGCTAGCTGCATTTTTGGGGCAGCTGGGTGCTGAACATTCGCTGTCCTTGTCAGTGCAGAACACAAATTGCAGAAAGGGACCTAGAGCCTAGAAGAGAGGAGCTATCCCCAGATTTCATTGGTCTAGTTAAAATTTGCTTTGTCAGGGGATTCTCCAAATTAACCAAGGAGTCACATCTAGCTGGTTTCCAGCAGAGATGATGCTGGAGCTTAACATTCACTTTTTTCTCAGGGCACTCTTCAGAGACAACTAGTGTAACAAGCACCAGCAAAAACAATGGTAAGTATTTCGCGGTCTCTGCTGCCATCTACCTTTCCATTACAGAACTACACAATCATTGATTCGTAAGGCTCTCTGAGATCATGAAATAAAGATTTCAACAGTTTTGTGGAGGTGGTCTCTTATTGCCTTATCTTTTGCTTAGTTGTCTCTCTGATCTCTTACAGTGGCCTTGCAGCACGCATGGACAGTGGGATAATCAGTCTTGTGTGACATAAAAGGAAACTACAGTGTGAGCAAGGTACTTTGTGGAAGAGCTGGAGATGAACATTCATTTATTTTTCTTAGGGAATACAGAATATATTGCAGAAAGGGCGCTAGGGACTAATCCAAAGGCAGTCATGCCAGATTTCATGGCCTAGGAAAGCTTTGCAAGGGGATGCTCCAAATTAGAGCAAGGATTCAGTGCTGGCTGATTTTCTGCAGGAGATGGAGTTGAGCATTCACTCTTGTTTACAGGGCACTTCTCAGTGCTCTATGGAGAATGAATAGATCATATATTGCTCTAAGGCACCTAGAGACTAAAGCAAAACAGCATGGCTAAGATTTCTTTGGCCTAAATAGCTGTGCCAGAGAATGCTCCAAACTAGCCTCAGGTTTCAGGGCTAGCTGCTTTCCTGCAGGAGCTTGAGCTGAACATTCATTGTTTTTCTCCATTCATTATTCAGAGCGAATAAAAGTACATGTTGCTAAAAGGACACTAAGCAAATGAGCTTGTACCAAATTGCATTGTCCTAGGAAATTGATGCCAAGGGAAGCTCCAGAATGAAAAAGATTTAGAGCTTGCTTCTTTTCTGCAGGAGCTGCAGTTCGACATTCACTGTTCTTCTCAGAGCACTATTAAGAGCGCTTAAAGTACATACAGGAGAGAGTAAAGCAAAGGACCTAGCCCCTGATTTCCATGGGCTAGGAAAGCCTTTCCCATTGGTGCTCCAACATTAGCCCCAGGAATCAGAGCTAGCTGCATTTCTGGGGGAGCTGGAGCTGAACATTCACTGTTCTTCTCAGTGCTCTACTCAGAGCAAATGGAGCATCTGCAGAAAGGGACCTAGAGCCTAGAAGAGAGGACCTATCCCCAGATTTCATTGGCCTAGTTAAAATTTGCCAGGGAATGCTCCAAGTTAGCCCAAGGATTCAGAGCTACCTGCAGTCCTATAGAAGCTGGAGCTGAAGATTCACTGTTGTTCTCAGTGCATTATTGGGACCGAAGGGATCACCAATTGCAGAAAGACCCTAGTGACTAAGCCAAAGAGCTAGCTCCAGTTAAACATGGCCTAGTTAAGCCTTGCCAGGGAATTCTCCAAAGTAGAACAAGGACTCAGAGCTAGCTGGTTTCCTGGAGGAACTGGAGCTTAACAGTTAAGTCTTAAAGAGTTCTATGATTGTGTGGTTCTGTTAGAGAACGGTAGATGGCAGCAGAGACCGCGAAATATTTAACTTAGGTTCGTGTCTTTTGCAAAGCTTTCCTAGGCAAATGAAATCTGAGGCTAGTTCCTTTAGTCACTAGGGCAGTTCCTGCAATATGTGCTCTATTCACTCTCAATAGTGCACTGAGAAAAAGCAGTTAATGTTTAGCTCCAGCTCCTCCAGGAAAGCCCCTGTCTCTGAATCCTTGAGACTATGGAGCTTTGCTGGTAATGCTTTCCTAGGGCAATGAAATCTGAGGCTAACTCTTTTAGCTTAGTCACTAGAGCAATTTCTGCAATACGTGCTCTCTTCGCTCTCAATAGTGACTGACAAAAACAGTGAATATTCCATTCCAGCTCCTCCAGGAAAGCAGCTAGCTCTGAATCATGGGCTACTTTGGTGCTTCCCTTGGAAAAGCTTACACAGGCCAAATAAATCTGGGGCTCTCTTTTCTTTTATTCTCGAGCGNGTAAACGTGTTGCTAGGCCATGGAAATCTGGGCGCTGTTGAGGCCACACCTTGAACACTGTGTGCAGTTTTGGGCACCACAGTATAGGAAGGACATTGAGGTGCTGGAAAGTATGCAGAGAAGGGCAACTAAGCTGATCAGGGTTCTGGACAACTGGCCTTGTGAGGAGAGGCTCAGGGAGCTAGTGCTGTTCAGCCTGGAGAAGAGGAGGCTGAGGGGACACCTTCTTTTTCTCTTCAGCTCACTGAAAGGAGGTTGTAGAAAGGCAAGCGTTGGCCTCTTCTCTCTTGTGACTAACAATAGGACCAGAGGGAATGGGTTCAAGTCGTGCCAGGGCAGGTTTAAGTCAGATATTGGGAAACATTTCTTCACCAGAAGGGTGGTGTGATGTTAGCACAGGCTTACCCAGGGAGGGGCAGCCCTGGAGGGGTTCAAGAAACTGGTAGATATGTCACCTCAGGGGATGGTTTAAAGGTAGCAGTAGTGTAGGGCTATCGTTGGACTTG
>VWZO01019656.1:15610-40449 GCA_013396975.1 Bucco capensis | reverse complement strand
GCAGATAGCTTGAAGACAAAACAGAAGACGACAACCAAACCCCATGTGAGCCCTGTCTGAGGGGCAGAGCTGAAGACCACCAGGGGTAGGCTATTGGAAAACCTAGAGTCAGGGTTGTCTAGAGATATCTATATATTAATTACTAATAAAACATATAAAAAGGTGAAATGCCTTGGGGCAGGGATTGTGTGTGTTGCTCCATGTACAGAATTCTGATGGTGTGGAAGCTTCCAATTAAAGGTAACTCTATATTTCTCCATTAATATCTTGCTGAGTGTCTATTTTCTAGGAAAATAAGGCATCAATAGAGTCAGTGGCTTTATGTTAATTTTGTCCTTTCAAGTTGAAAAATAAAAGTATATGTGAGACCACTAGCAGCTGCTGTTGTTGAAAACGAGTTACAGCTGCCTTCTTCGGGTAGTGGAGAACTTAGCTGCCCAACTAGTCAGCTCTGCATGTCTTGAAGGTGATGCTTTTAGTCTGTAAAATAGATACCGCAGGGTGTAATCATTGTTTTGTCATGTATTTTCCCTTTGAAAATAATAGAAACTAGTAATGTGATGTAAGTTGGATGTGAATCCAGATCAGTAAGAACATGTCTATACTTTCTTGTACATACCTAGGAAGTTCAGTATGTGTACTTGAACCAGGAGTATCCAAAAATGACATTGGAACAATGTAGCTTTTATAAATATTTTAGTGGTGGTGTTCTTGTTTGTTTACTGTGGCTAGGGACATTTCTTATATTTATATGAAGTCAGAACAAGACCGTTCCTTTCCCAAGGGGTCACACCTTGTTACAAGAGAAGAGGGAAGCAGACACCATAAAGGAAATATGGAAAACCAAGCAATAAATACTTTTTGTCTAGCTTGCTATGGCACAGTGAATTAGATCATGTTATTCATCTGCTGCATAATGCAATGTAACATAGCAGATAAATCAAATGGGTGGCACCCTATTAGACTTGAAAGATGATAGCTCTTTTAAAGTAACTGATATGAGAATATGTCAGTGCAGGAGGTTTCAGATGTTTATTGAAGTTTTGAATCTTAGAAACTCAGCAAATGTGTATTTTAAGGTCTGTGAAACAAGGGACTAGAAAGCAGTGTGCTTTTTACTAACAAAGCTGTTGCCTAAACCAGAATTCAGCTAAATTTTGTTTTCTTTGTGTGCTTGTATAATTTCTTTGTTTCTGCAAGTGCTTCCTAGACACATTGGCTTGAACTTCAAAGCGTGCTTCTGTGAATACCTTAGAGATTATCATGGTAGCTAGACTCACAATTTTTAGTTAGAAAAGTCCAGTTTGGAAAAGTTCAGTTAGAGAAGTTCAGAGATCATTTTAATTTTCACTGAGCTAGGATTAATAATATGGATTCAAAGAAATAGTATGCAAGAAATATTTTTGATTGTTTATCAACATTGTAATGTTGAAAATAAACTCATGTTCATTGGAATCAGTTTTAAGGAAGGGTTTAATTTGTGTTTCATTCTTGTATTCTTTCAACTGTTCATTCTGAATGCTTATAACAATTCACTCATTACTTGAGCCTTTAAAAATTGATCTGCTAATTATATTTCAGTAAATAAGCATGGAGTTGCTGTAAGGGTTGTAGCAAACTGGGAAGTCTCTGAAGTCATGCCTATTCTCTTTACTTAAAGCTGTGTTCTGTTTTGTTTGTGCTTTTTTGTTTATGCTTTTTTATTTATGAATACTCAATTCTCACTCTTTGCAATGTGAATATTTTTTAATTTGATCATTGTGGTAGTATTGTATTAAAATTTTCAAAAATACAGGTAAAAAACTCTTACAACAGCAATTTTTTAAATTATATTTTTAGTATATATGTAAACAGTGGAGGTACATTTACTAAAATAATATATGACCTTCCCAGATATGGTATTTAGTTTATAAAACTACAACACAAATACAAATAATTTGTTAAATTTGTTAAAAATTAAATTAGAAGTAGCTTCTTCAAGAAATTTGTCTTCTGCATCAGATTTTTATGTGTATTCTCAACAGCAGAATAAAAATCTGTGAAGAGTAAACCTCTATTTGTGTTCAGCTCTAAGGCCACTGGTGTAAGAAAGGCATAGCCTGCTACAGTGAGTCCAGAGTAGGACAACAAGAATGATCTGGGTCCTGGAGCACCTCTGCTGTGAGGACAGGCTGAGAGATTTGGGGTGGTTTAGTCTGGAGAAGGCTTCAGGGAGATCTTATAGTAGCCTACACGAAAGACAGCGAGGGACCCTTTATCAAGGAGTGTAGTCATAGGACGGGGGGTAATGGTTTTATACTTAAAGAGGGTAGATAATTGGAAGAAATTATTTTCTGTGAGGGTGGTGAGGTGCTGGAACAGGTTTCCCAGAGAAAATGTGGATGCCCTATTCCTGGAAGTGTACAAGGCCAGAGGAATGGGACTATGAGCAACCTGGTCTAGTAGAAGCCTCCCTGCCTGTGACAGTGGTGGGAAAACTAGATGATCTTTAAAGTTCTTTCCAACACAGAGCCTTCTGTGATTCTGTGATTTATGAAGGGGCTGTGCCCCCATTAGTTTCTGGATTTGTTCTCCATTAATTTTAATTATGTAGGAAGTTTTCAGAGTGTGATAGAATAGTGTTAAGGACATTTGGGTAATATTACTGTAGTTTTGGGTTTGTTGTTTGAATTTCTTGTAAGTTTAGCTTCTGTTAGTGCTTAGAAGTTCTAGAGTTCTTCAGACTCGTTCTTCAGTTTATCAAAATGCTTCTGTAATTTATCTTCCTCAATAATTGACATGTATTTATAATTTAAAATTAATGTTGCAGTTAATAATGTAAAAAAAAAATTAACATTAAATGTGTTTGGGTTTTCTTGTAGATGCTGCATGAGCTACTACATTACCAAGAACTCAAAAGCAGAACAAAAGTACAATTAACTTTCTTTCTCTCTATAGCCCACTGTTTGTGAACGGGAGCTCTGTGTATTTGCTTTCCAGACATTAGGAGTGATGAATGAAGCTGCTGATGAAATTGCAACTGGGGCTCAGGTAGAATTATCTAATGATTATTACATGTCTGATTTTCTATAGTAAACTCAGTCTTCTCAGTCTCTTCTGTTATTTATTTTGACTTGTATTCCCTATATGAGTACTGTTTCGTAAGTGTTATTTATTTGTCCACTCTTGTAGCTGTAAATACACTGTTTTGTGCATGGTGTTTTCAAACGGTACTAATGAGGTGCTTCCATTGTTTCGCTTCCAAGTAATTAGGGTAACCCTGCTTTCTTGTTCTGTTGTATTCAGTTAGGTCACCTGGGTTGTTAATAGAGGCAGCCATTGCCATTTGGAGATAATTCCCATTCATTTTCACCTAATGAGCCGTTACTACTCAAATGCAATTAATAAGCTACTTCCTGTTCATGGTGTTGGGATGCAGCTATCCACTGAGCATCTGTTGTTTTGATCATTAAATAACAGTGGGAAAGTCCTTACTGATGTAGCTACACATAGATCTTTTTTCTCTCTTCTCGAGGATCAGGCATTTCATATAAGCTTACTTCCTGACTCTAACTTCAGTTATTAATGTATCACTGTTTTCTTTTATAATTTTATATGTGCCTTCAATCAAAGTATTTTAAACTGTTTTAAATTCACCACTTAACCTTCGTTTACAGTAAATTCTAAAGTTAAAAGATCTTAAGATCCTTTTTCGATCTTAAGTTAAAACTTTACGCATCTCAGAGAAAAGTGCTTTCCTCTCTGATTTCCTAGACATATGTCACTCACTGTGTATTTACATAGTTAGCAACATGGTGTTTTGGAAGAGCAAACATTCAGTTAACTTTAACAAGGACTAGAGTTTGGCCACTAAAAATAAAATGCTCAGCTAAGTGCCTGAATTCCACCTGTGGGTGTATCCTCAAAGGAAGAAACTAGAAGCAGCATACACCAGTTTCTTCACTTGAGAATATGACTGTGGGATCTGAACATCAGCTCTTCATCTCAAATCTGAAGACCGTTATATTTGAGGACAGCATCTAGCATACCAAACATTAAGATATCTGTGTAAGCTTCTAAGAAACGGAAAGAGGTGTGCTGATGAAACCCCACCTCTTCCTCAGGCTGAAGTCCTCTGAAGACCTCAGCTTTATATTTCTGGGGAGCTAGTTTTATTTTTTTAATTCAGGCACTTACATGGTACCTTACATGCATGTTTAGAATCACAGAATAGTTTGGGTTAGGAGAGACTTTTAAAAGTCATCTAGTCCAACCCTTCTGCAATAAGCAGGGACAAGTGCAGCTTGACTGGTTGCTCAGAGCCCTGTCCAACCTGGCCTTTAATGTTTCTAGTGATGGTGCATCTATTACCTCTCTCCAGGGCTCCATTTATACCCTAACTGAGTCTGAATTCTGTTCATTCTAATTAGTTTAGGGCAAGCACACCACAAGGCAAGCTAAGGGCCTGAAACAAAGTAATCGAGTTTTAATGGCTGTCTTTCCTGTGGTGAGGACCCCAGAGGTGGACACAGTACTCCAGGTAGGGTCTCATGAGAGAGGAGTAAAGCAGTGGAATCATCCTCTCTTGACCTGCTGACTGGTTTTCTTTTGATGCATCCCAAGAAATGACTGGCTTTCTGGGCTGTGAGTGCACATTAGTGGTTCATGTTCAGATTTTCATCCATCAGTGCCCCAAGACCTTCCCTACATTGCTGCTCTCAATCCATTCATCTCCCAGCCTGTATTGATACCAGGAATTGCCCTGACACAGGTATAGGACCTTGCACTTGGCCTTATTGAATCTCATGAGGTTCACATTGGCCCACTTCTCAAGCTTGTCCAGGTCCACTGGCTTAGCAACTACATTAGCTGATTCCCTCAGGGCTATGGGGTGCATCTCATCAGGTCCTGAACATCATCTGTTATAGTGGGAGAGACGTTGTTCCCCTGCTCCTAATCTTGTGGTCCATCTACTGACTAAGTGTGGGAATAGAAGTTGTCAGTAAATATTGAAGCAAAAAGGTCACTGAGTACCTCAACCTTCCTCTTGTCCCTTGTTACTAGTTTGCCAGTTGTGCTCATCCTGGGGTGCGTATACACTTTCTTTGACCTTCCTTTTCTAGCTCACATTCCTACAAAAGCCCTTCTTATTACTCTTTGTGTCCATTGCCAAGTTCAGCTCTGTCTGTGCCTTGGCCTTCCTTGAGCCCATCCCTACACAACATGGCGGCACCCTCATACTCTTCCTGGGATACCTGTCCCTGCTTCCACTGCCTGTGCATTTCCTTCTTACCCTTGATTCAGCCATGACAGTCTCTTAAATTTTCCTGGATTCTTATACCTGGGGATCAAGAGCTTTTGCACTCTATGGGAAGTATCCTAGAGATCTGCCACTCTGTTCTTGTCCTCCCTTGTCCTTGAAGGCAGTTTCCCAGGCAGTCTTATTGACAAACTCCTTGAAGAGCTGAAAGTTTGCTTTTCTAAAATTAGGGAAATACAACCTTCCTTGGTACATTGTATGCATACTGTACATGAGATGCAAAGAGGTCACTTCTCTTTTAATAGAGCTCACAGGAGCAGTTGTCCTAGTTAGCTCTTCACTCTGTTTTTTGTGTAGGTACCACTGTTGCAGGCATATGCAGAGCATGCTCTAGATCTCTAGAGTACCTCTACATCTACAGAGCTTTGCTGAAGAGTGCTGAAGCAATTAAAACCATAATGGTGCTTAAAACAGTTACATAAGAGGTTTTGTCGATTGTCCTTGGTGAATAAAATTTTGCCTGGTTTCACTCTGGTTATAGTATTGCACCCAACTCACTATATATGATCTTGCTGAACGCCTATTCCTATTTGCAGGAAGATTTCAGCACTTCTAGGATTTTATTAATCTAAAAGCTGTTTTTTACATTAGTTTAAGATAGTGTGAATCACAGCATAGACTATTAACACATTGGGTTTTTTCTGCATCAATTATAAAGAGAGCTCAGGTTAACTAGAAGAGGTGGGTATTTGGTTTGTGAATCTCTACATTTTGTCACATGAATCTTCCCCCAAATCACTTTGTGTAGTGAAGGACTTCTCTGTATTAGAAATCACTTCCTGGGTTTTTTTCCTGCCGTACTTTCAGCTAATTTCCTGGGGTATACACCCCTACTTTGTCACTCCCAATATTCTGACAGCCCTTCCTCAATAATAAATGATTGTACTGTCTAAAACTTTCAAGCCCAAACTTGCCTTGCCTTATTTTAGTCACTTAGTCACATTCTCAAAATGCTTGAAAATTAAATGCCTGACTTGATAGTTCAGACTCCCTGAAGAGACTCTGGAGAGAGAGGCACTGTCTGAGAGAATTATGTTGTAATAGCGAATTGTAATCAGCAAGTGTTGTCTTGTCCTTGAAAATGTTTTAATCCTTGCTTACATACTTTATTATAGGCACAGTCTGAAAATCACTTGGGGTCTCCTGTGGCCCCTGGTGCGATAACTGTGCCGACAGTAGAGGGAGCATTAAACTCATTGCCCATGGTAAAGTGGGCACTCTCTGGCTTGTGATTCCTGTATTCTGTTTTTAACATTTGTATTATGAATTTTGAAACAATAAACAGAAATCTGTTGCGAAGTTGTATATGTGCCTATGTGCATACGTGTGAATACATGCCTGTGTGCACATTACAAACATGATCTTACAGTGAAATCTTGGAAATCGTAGGTATTCAAAGCCATGCTGTAATTTTGTACAACAGAATAGAAGGAAGAGGATCTCCCATCGTGAGACATGCAAGTAACTATTAAATCACTGCACTGTTCTGGCTTTTGCAGAGGCTATGTTTACAAGTGTTTCTATGACTACAGTATTCAGGAGAACAGCAGGCAGATTCACAAACTCTTCCTCGTTCTTGAGCAGCATTTTTCACTGGCATATACTCTACGGAGGAACTTAATCCAGGAATTAGTACATGCCCAGAAGAGAAGGCAGGACTGTAATCAGTGTATTTGATGAATACATTTAGGACCCTATACTGGTCCTACTTGAAATACGGTATTACTGTAAAGGCAGATTGGAAGATACAGTTTCAAAGGATGTGTATTGAATGTTTTTCTTTATCCCTAGGTGGTTGATCTGTTAGTATCAATGTGTCGCTCTGCATTAGAGTCACCTAGGAAAGTTGTCATTTTTGAGCCATATCCTTCTGTAGTTGATCCTAATGATCCTCAGATGCTGGCCTTTAACCCCAGGGTAAGCAGTTATCTTTAATTATGTCATAGCTTGGTTTTAGTCATGCATGGTATTTCGAATCAAAGCCTTCTTCTTGTGTCTCCCTTACTGTATGAAATACACCTCCAAAATAATAGTACAAACATGTAACTATTTTAAGAACTTTGTGGCATTCTAGGTGTCTCGAGAAGGTATTTGAGTATAATCTGTAAGTTATGTTCAGAGTTTCATTGAAGCCAATTACTTCTTTTAGGGTACATATTCTATATGCATAACTTTGTATTCATAGTGTCTTTCTCTCAGGGTTCTCATTGGACACAAAAAACAAGATGGTTTTGGGAAGTGTAGACCATGTAAACAGGGGATTTCTTAAAATATATTCTTAAAATTCTTATTGCTGGTATCTCATTTTCTCTTTGCAAAAAAATATCTCCTTAAATGTAATTTTATCAAATATTGATGAAATAGTTGAGTTTTGTACAAGCATCAGTTTTGAAATAATTAATTGTATTTGCACTGTGTGTTCCTCATCCTGAAAATACTGCCTCTCAGGGAGGCCCTCAAGAAGCTGTGAACTATTACATCTCAGTTGATCCATGCTCAAATAGCATATATGAGAACTTTGAGTGTCCTGCATTGTGATGCATTTCACTTTTCCTAAACAAAGGCCAGTTAGTAGTGGTTCTTCTTCAGGAAGGGACAAGTGTGTTCTGTAGCATGTGGGAAGAAAGACTTGCCAGGAGGTGCCTGGAAGCAGCCTGATAAGGAAACAGTTAGTCAGGTGGCTGAACAAAGATGGGAGTTTCAAGCAAATGAGGGAATATGAAAGAGGTTCACACCAGAAGAGTAATGGAGGGAGCCCCTGGGGTGGCAGGGCCCACACTGCCCCTCCCAGCTTATTCTCATCATGGAAGAGGTGAAAGCCCGTAGGCAGAAGTTGACAAAAACTGAAGATGAGGAACAGTGAAACTCCTGAAGGTGACATGACATGTGGAGCTCATGAGGCATGGACTGTTTAGCTCATCCACTCGGAAGAGGAGAAGCCCTCTGATAGCTTTTACCAAGCAGAATCAGGATCATAGAATCGTAGAATGGTTTGGATTGGAAGTGAACACAAAGATCATTTAGTTCTAAGCCCCCTACCATGGACAAGGGCACCTTCCACTAGACCAGGTTGCTCAAGGCCTCATCCAACTATGTTTTGAACGCTCCCAGGGAGGAGGCATTCATAGCTTGTCTGGGCAACCCTTAATTCCACCACTGTTCCAGTGTCTCACCAACCTCACAGTATATACCCTCCTATACCTAATCCAAACCTAGCCTCTTTCAGTTTAAAACTATTACCCCTTCTCCTATCACTACACTCCCTGATAAAGAGTTCCTCTCCATCTTTCCTGCAGGTCCCCTCTAAGTACTGGAAGGCTGCTGTAGGGTCCCCCTGGAGACTTCTCTAGGCTGAACAACTCCAACTCTCTCAGCTTGTCTTTGTATGGGAGGTGCTCCAGCCCCCTGTTGATTTTTGTAGCCCTCCTGTGGACCTGCTCAAGCAGGTTCATGTCTTAACACTGGTGGCCCCAGAGCTGGACACAGTAGTCCAGATGGGGCCTCCCTCCACCTGCTGGCCATGCTTTTATTGATGCAGCCTAGGATGTGATTGGCTTTCTGGGCTGCAAATGCAAAAGAGAGGTAGACAAGGATCAGAGTAAGGCAAAGGGAAAACTGAAGGAACTCTGATATTTTATAGACCTGTTAGCAAAGCAAACACATCTGTTTATTTAGCATTTTATTTAAAATCTATTTGGTCACTGTATTATTTAACTTAATAGCATGTTGTCCAAATAAGATACAAGTATTTGTTTGAAATGTGAGCTTATCTTTGGAGTATGTTGGAGATTCCAGTAACATTCAAAGAAAAAAGATCATGATAATATTTGGAGAGGGGAAATTTTCCTGGACTACAAATAAGAGAATCTGTGTGTGAGGTGGAAGGAAGTTACTGATTAGAAATGTTTGAAAGCATTGATTTGCTAAACATTCATCCCAGCTTTGGTTTTACACACACTCAAAGAATTCAGGTTTTGTTTAGAGCCACAGACTAATATTCTTTTAAATTGCTTATTTTATGCTACATCAGAAAAAGAATTATGACCGAGTCATGAAAGCATTGGACAGTATCACTTCTATTAGAGAGATGACACAGGTGAGTTTAAAAAACTTTACCTAACTTAATCACTGTTTCTAGAACTAGGAAGATGTTTTTGTCTGTGATGGGTGAGGAAGTCCATAATATCATGTCTTTCCTACAGAGCTGTAATAATGTTAAAATGTGTGTTAAAAATAACAAACCTTATGACAAACTTTTACTAATGGCAGTCAAATAAAAGTGATGAAGTAGAACTCAGATGTTTTGATGTTTATGTGGGAGATAATAACAGCAGAATGGAACATTTTAACAGGATAATCACCAACTGCTGCATTTCTGGAAATATCAAAGCCAGTATGGGTCTTCTGTTTCCAAAGCAAAAGAAAATGATTTTGTGACAGTATTCACAATTATAGCTTTATTTCTATTATAGCAAAACACTTGATCAGCTAAATAAGGTTGGGAACTTGGAAGGCTAGATCTCCTGGAATTACTGTCATATGATTTCTTAACCTTTGCAGTAGGACAGAGTAATGGCACAGTCTGAAAATCACTTAGGGTCTCTTGTGGCCCCTGGTGCGATAACTGTGCTGACAGCAGAGGGAGCATTAAACTTATTGCCCACGGTAAAGTGTGGGGAGTGATACCCATGTTCCTATAATCCTTGTATGGGTAGGATGAGCTCATTAGCCTTCTGGCAGTTATCCTAGGAGAGGGACAAATCTGATTCCAAACCCGGGCAGATGGAGCTCGTTTAGCCCTGTAAGGCCTTCCATCTAAGAGGTTAACCTCCATCCTAAGCAGGTTTGATGCTGCCAGCGTCCAAGCTTGCTAGGCCCTGGCAGATGACCCTTAGGACTAAAGGGTGGGTCCAGCTCTGCGCATGCTGTGTCTCACCTAAAAAAAATCCATTGCGCAGGCTTGAGGGTGCTATCTGCTATCCTCTTTTTATCAGCACGCTTGTAAAAGGTGCTGATGAGGAGCGTGGATGGAGCCCTCCCTGGATCTTCGTTCACAAAGCCTTGCCACGACGACGACGAGGAGGACAGAGTGTTATAGCCATACTTATGTTTAGTGTTACACAGCCTTCCCAAACAGCTCAACTGATGTTAAAAATCTCCCCATATACCTTGCTTTTCCAACTGTTATATAAATGTAACAGAATAGTTTTTAAAACAAATTCTATATATAGTCATAAAGGACTTTGGGATGCTGGAATGAAAAATGATGTGTATAGAGAGGAGTAAAATAAATAGAATATTTAAATATACATATTTTTGTTACTTAATGTAATATCTTGTAAAAATTTTAAAAATCAAGTCTTCTTGTTAACTAGTATAATGTAATTTAAAAAGAAAAATAACTACCACTTTGCGTTTTTTTTATGTTAAACTAATTCCTGGACTGAAGAATGTTAAAGGGATGCTTTGCTCTGTGGTTGGACTCAAGAGAGGTTTTCAGAGGGATTATGAATTGATACAGTATTTTACTTTAACAGTTTATACCATGAAACAGTTAAAAAAATGCAGTGAATTATCTTGGGGTACGTTGAGACACTTATTTTTGTGAAGTTCTAATCCAATTTATTAATCCCAGGGCCAAAAATAAATAGACATCTTATGCTTTTCTCCCAGAGTTCACCAATGTTTGCTATAATATACTTTTTTTGATGCAAATTATATACTTATTATTTTACTCCAGGGAAAATCATTGCTGTATTAATTCACCTTGTTGTCAAAATGCATTTATAATTGTACAATGCTGAATGTCAGCAAAACTGTGATTTAAGCCTAATAATGAGTCCCATGTATTTGTTTTAGTAGATTAACATATGGACAATGTAGCATATAAATTTTAACTTTATGATTTCAAGTAGAAATAAATAATGTAATTACTCTTTTCTAGGCACCTTATTTGGAAATAAAGAAGCAGATGGATAAACAAGACCCACTTGCACATCCTCTTCTACAATGGTATAAAATTGACTCACATGAGATGATAATTGTTAAAGTACCAAGTTTAATGAATAATCGCTGCACCAATGTAATTTGGTATAAGCTCAACCTAAGACTTAACATCAGGGTTGACAGTGCAATTGCAGGTGGACTGTTTCTGAACCTCATCTGGGCCCTCGAAAAAGGGAAAATACTCTAGCTTATTTGTACAGCCTCTGATGTCATTTTGCAGTCAAGATCTCATCAACTTCCATCTGATAGATTCAAAGGCCTTCAGCTGTGGTGCCCATTCCTAACACATTTTCAAGAAGGAACGATCTATTAGGTTACCATGTCTAATATATCTAACTGTTTCTTCTTGTAGGGTTATTTCTAGTAATAGATCACATATTGTGAAGCTACCAGTGAATAGGGTAAGTGTCTGTGGGTTCTTTATTGTTTGCTCATATCTCATGACTGATATTACGGCTTTAGGTGGGAGTCTCTAGCCAACTATAGGTTTCTATATTCAAGCTAATCACATGGGCTCCATTAATAGACAAGGGAGAGAGATAGGCAGTTTCAGATCAGAAACATGTTATGACTATCTAAAGTTGGTCAAAGGCATAATGCTCATCAAAAGCCTTCTTGAGGTGAGTAGTTCCAATACAGGTGCCTACCTTATAGTCATCTGAGATCAGATGAGAATAACTTCAGTATTTGTCTTGTTACAATATAGTATATTAGATAGAGGATTGTACAGAAATCAGTGCACACAATTACAGTGTATCAGTAGATCCATATATGAGTACACCTTGAAAAAAGTGTAGCTCTTGAATTTTAGAAGGAGTGTGCTGAGATTGATTTGCAAGTATGTGTGCGTCTGATCCTCTGATTAACGGCATAGTAACCTTAATTCAAAACCAACTCTGATCAGAACACCATGATAAAATTTTTCAATTTAATTACCTCACTAGAACCATATAGGCTGAAATCTGTTTCAGCAACTTCCTTATGTTTCATAAACTGAAAGACATTTTTACTGTTTGATTTCAGGTAAAACCTATGGTAATGAGACCAATTTAAACTTATTTCTTGTAGTTATTTAGATGCAGCCATGTATTGTACGAAACAGCATTGTATCTTAAGAACTGTCATCATGGAAATACAGAGCTTTTGTGTTAATCAACTTCTTTTCACTTGTGCACTGTTACATTTTACAGCAACTGAAGTTTATGCACACTCCCCACCAGTTCCTACTTCTCAGCAGTCCACCAGCCAAAGAATCCAATTTCCGAGCTGCTAAAAATCTCTATGGAAGTACCTTTGCATTTCAGTAAGTGCATGTATTCATATTAATCAAAGATTATCAAAATGCTGTGCTAGTTTTTTGTTCTTGCCACTTGAGGTTTACAGGTGAGAGTTTATTGTTTCAACAGATTATGGATTTCATTTTGCATTTTACACTCTGGATTTAATGCTTTGTCTTTATTTTTTTCAGTGGCTCACACATTGAAAATTGGCATTCCATCCTGAGGAACGGCTTAGTTGTTGCTTCCAATACAAGGCTGCAGGTAAACACTAGATTGAAAAGACTTCAGCTCATCTGTGCAAACATGCTAGCTTAGGCAGGTTTTCACAGGATGTGGTTTTGATAGTCATAGAAGTGGATAAAAGTCATGATTTCAAATACCTTCTTGTTTCCTGAGAAGGTACTTTTCTAATGCAATTAAAATGAAATAATATGTCTGCTAAAATGGTTAGAAAAATCCCACTGCTGTAATCAGTATTTCAGTTCTACATTGCAGAGCAGCACCTCCAAGAGGTTTATCTTAGTACTGCTTAAAAGCAATCTTGGGATTAAAATTCAGAGCTACAAAATCTATCTCCATGTTATAGGATCCAAGAGCATATTAGATCTATTGGAGCTGGATTTACAGCATCTTCTATTCTCCTCCAATTTCCCTGGGGATAGAAGTATGAGCATACTGACCAGAAGGAGCTATTAGAAACTTCGTTTTCTCAGACTGAATCATCAGGAGACAATACTGCAGAGCAAAGTAGCCAATACAGGAAGTGGTCATAGAATCATTTGGGTTGGAAGCGACCTCTGGAGGTCATCTAGTCCAACCCCCTGCAGTGGGCAGGGACATCCCCACCTAGATCAGGTTGCCCAGAGCCCTGTCAAGCCTCACCTTGAATGCCTCCAGGGATGAGGCCCCAACCACCTCCCTGGGCAACCTGCTTCAGTGTTCCACCACCCTCGTGGTGAGCAACTTTTTCCTTATATCAAGTCTAAATCTACTCTTCTCTAATTTAAAACCATTGCCCCTTGTCCTTTCACTACAGGCCTTTGTAAACAGGCCCTCTTGATCCTTCTTGTAAGTTCCCTTTAGGTAGTGGAAGGTCACTATTAGGTCCCCCCGAAGTCTTCTCTCCTCCAGGCTGAACAATCCCAGCTCCCTCAGCCTGTCTTCATAGAAGAGGTGTTCCAGCCCCCTGATCATTTTAGTAGCCCTCCTCTGGACCCGCTCCATCAGGACCATATTCTTTCTGTGTTGGTGGCTTCAGAACTGGACACAGTATTCCAGATGAGGTCTCACCAGAGCAGAGGAAAGTGGCAGAATCGCCTCTCTCAATCAGTTGGTCACGCTTCTTTTGATTGGCCTTCTGGGCTGCTGGCGTGCACGGTTTGCTCATGTTGAACTTCTCATACATCAGCAACCCCAAGTCCTTTTCTGCAGGGCTGCTCTCCACCATCTCATCCCCCAGCCTGTATTGATAATGGGGATTGTTCCAACCCAGGTGTAGGACCCTGCACTTGGTCTTGTTGAACCTCATGAGGTTCATCTGGTAACACAGAATATTTTATTATTATGTTTTTGACAACTCTTCCCCAAAGCTGAGTCCATGATACCTTAGGGGAGGAGGGGCGCTGACTAAAGATATCAGTAGAGAAGATTCTGAAAAAAGGAAATTGAAATCTCTGCTGTTCCTCTTATTATTTTGGTTGTTTTTTTTAGTATCTTTGGAAGATAATTCCAGAAGAAAGCACAATTTACTCACCCAAATTTGCCAAAAAAACCCCCTCCTTTGTTTATGCATGTTTTTTGTTGAGGCTTGAGGTACTGGGAATATAAGGAAGCAATGAAGCCCTTTTTAATATTAGTTATCATTTTCTAGATCTCTCTCACTCCTAACGTTTATCCTGAGCCCTGTTCATCCTGTTTATCAGTCACTCCAGTATCAGTCAGGAAAAATATCTACTCACCAGTGATCCTATACAACATTGTAGGATCTGGAGGAGTGAAAGCATGTTTGCACATTCCTATGAGAACTCTGTCACATGGCAGAGACAATGTTGATATCACTAGATCAGATGAAAGAAAGAAAGGTGACCATGACTCTGAAGCCCAGTGGTCATAATATCAACCTAGGTTGAAGATACTGTAGGTTCTTCTTTGTGCTCCAACAACTACTTGAAGTGTTTTCTTTAAAGGCTTTTCCACATAAAGCAGTCAGTCCCTAGTGGAGAAGTGAAACCCGTACTTTCCCCTTTCCAGACAAGAAAACGACTGCAGGGCTAATAAAAAGTGCTCACTTTTGTTGCTTAGCCCAAGCTTCGTGACATGGAACCTTGATGTTGGTGAAGAGTCTTCCGTTTATTCTTCCCAGGCAGCTGCTAGCTTTGTGGCTAAAGCACAGTCCTGCAGTGGTGGGATATGCATGTCTGAATTGGCTCAGGCAAAAGCTTGATTGAACCCATTCCTCCAGTACTTAGTCTGAACTAGTGACTAAATTTTTCTATAGCATATGATCAGTGTCACCACCATCTCTTCATTTCTTACCTTTAAGAAAACAAAAGCAGCTGTTACTGCTGTTGAGTGACAAGAGACTGGCTTAGGCTGTGCTTGCTGCCAAGGATTTTTGTGAGACATGCTGAACTTTCTCAACCTTATTAAAGCTGAGACCATTTGACCATGTACAGAAGCACCCTTTGTAGACATCTTGCATTATAGTGTTAGATTTAAAAACAGAAAATGCAATTTTATGTATAAATCTCATGTATTAGTATGTTTGGGCATTTGAACATGGTTTCCAGAATATACAGTATTTTAGCTGTGTATTCACAGCATGGTTTCTTTGAAGACTTATTTGAACATTATTTATTACCAGGCATAAATCAGTGCAGTGAGGCAGATGCTTATCTACATTACTACCTGTTCTTGTCATTATCATTTTGTTCAGATGACCAAATTAATGTTAAACAATCTGTCTGCTCTTTTTCAGCTACATGGTGCAATGTTTGGAAGTGGAATCTACCTTAGTCCATTATCAAGCATATCATTTGGTTACTCAGGTGATATTTATAAATCACTCTGTAGCTGGAGAAATTTACAGATATATCTTAATCTACTGCTTTTCTTTCCAGCATTAGTGTTTACAACACTGTATTAAATTTTACCTTTGTTGATCAATATTTAATTTATTCAAAAAAGAGAGAATCTAAATTATCTTATTAAATACTTGTCCTCATTTTCCAAGGCACTGAATATTTTGAAACTAGTACATAGTACTTAATACTGGATGCTGTGTATAATGGAGCATGTCTTGATTATGTAGTGGAAATGCAGCTTTTGTGTTTGCAAAATTTTTGTTAGCATCTGCTTAAGTCCACCAAAATTATCTATGGATTCATGGGCTTTTACAACCTGATCTGATGAAACAGATATTCATCAATAGATATGTTCAGCTGTGTGTATTTGAGTATTCCCAAGTATTGTCATGTCACGATTACATAGAAAGTACAGATTGGTGTGTTTATTTTAGGACGAGAAGGGAAGGGAACAAAATTTGCCCTGTTAGTAAATCCAAAAAATGACTCATGCAAAGTTTTTCATGTAAGAATTCAATCATAAACAGAAGCATAGTAGAAACAAGATAGACCAATGTGTACATTAAGAAACTTAAGAGATTTTAAAATACAGTGACTTTTTTTCTCTGAGTGTGTTGTATTTACCATTTCTTCACATATGAAAGTGCTGGTATGGTTGAATGTGTGTTTGTATGCATGTAGATAATTCTGAGAGTTTTAGTTATGCTTTCTGATTTTCTGTATTTTTAAGTAATGCCACAATTAATTTTAAGAGCACAGCATTTTTACTGCTACTTACTGAATTTCAATATCCATAATCTCTAAATGCTCTTTTAGCTTTTCAGAGATTACATGAGTATGGAAGCTGTTTCAGGACCCACTAAAAGTGCAGGGTGCAGTATTATCTAGAAAAATGCCCTTCATTTTGGACAACACTGCTGTGTCAGCTTCAGTATATTTTTTCTTATCTCTCTGCCCTTCTTGGTCCCTTCTATACAGTCTCCTCCAGAAAGGAGGCCTGTGTTCCTCTGAAGTGTGTAATACTTGATGCCAGTAAAAATCGTGGAGGAGTCCTGCACTCCCTGTTCCTTCAAAGAGTTAAACTTCCACATAATTCAGACTGTGTTTGCAGACCGCCAAGAAATATGGGATACTGGAAAGGCAAGGAAGCCTAAAGTAGCATACACTACAGGAATTTTTTATAAACTTACATTAGGAATATAAAAGAGACATAAGGCAAAAATGCAGGTTTTTAGATTTCTGAGATGGAAATTCGATCCAATGTGGCTGACATAATTTGATACTTTTACATGTAGATAAATTAATTAAACCAAGATAGACTTTAAAACTTTAAATAAATTAACTACTCCTAAAAATTAATTATACCTTGAATAATACTAAATAAAGAATTAATGATTAGTATCTAAAATTCTTTCTCTTTAGATTTTACTGTCACACCCACAGTAAATCAGATTGTGTTATTTCAGCCTGAATGGAGTCAGTTAGACTGAAGACACATTGAAATGCAATCCTATTAAGCCACCATGTAAGAGCATTCCTGAGCTGAATTCAGTGGCATTTAAGCTCATGTTTAATTTACTTTTGCACCTACTTAATGCTAACTTACCTTTCCTAAGGTCTTTGAAATACACAGAGATGTACTGATAATTTGAGGGGTTAAATTGAGATATTCTTTGACAAAGTTTACTAGCTTTTTGGCTGCCGTTGAAAGGAATGCAATTCCTACTGTGCTACCAGTTTGATTATACATACTTAACTTTGCTTATTATAATATTTATATGACAGAGTGTTTTACATGATTTTAATATTCCTAGGGATGAACAAGAAGCAGCAGAAGGTGTCAGCTAAAGATGAACCAGCTTCAGGCAGTAAGGGCAGTAATACATCACAGGTACAGTACATCAACCATCTGTCGAAGATTAATGGTTTTATGCTTTGGAAGTTGATAGCTGAAAAAGAGATAATATTCCCTTTGTGAAAGCTCACAATTTTATTTTATTGAACAAAATCAACAGCTTCAGAGACTGCACACACCAAATACAGCCCAGCTGCTTTTAGTAACAATTTACAGAGTATACTGCAGGTCTCATGCTCTTCTTTTTCAAGCAGAAGGATTTAGGAAGAAAATGAAAATGAAACAGAGATTGCATTATGATCCTTAGCAAGCTCTTGCTTTCTGAGTTCTAGATCTGCAAAAGAATGATGCAAAAAGGAATTGAGAGTACTTGTTGCTGGAGAATTAGTAGCATTTTATTTATAGCAGGTCAGTTTTTCTTTGGTTTTATATATTAGACCCAGGCACAGTCTGAAAATCACTTGGAGTCTTCTGTGGCCCCTGGTGCGATAACTGTGCCGACAGCAGAGGGAGCATTAAACTCATTGCCCACGGTAAAGTGTGGGGAGTGATACCCATGTTCCTATAATCCTTGTATGGGTAGGATGAGCTCATTAGCCTTCTGGCAGTCATCCTAGGAGAGGGACAAATCTGATTCCAAACTCGGGCAGATGGAGCTCGTTTAGCCCTGGAAGGCCTTCCATCTAAGAGGTTAAACCTCCGTCCTAAGCAGGTTTGATGCTGCCAGCGTCCAAGCTTGCTAGGCCCTGGCAGATGACCCTTAGGACTAAAGGGTGGGTCCAGCTCTGCGCATGCTGTGTCTCACCTAAAAAAAATCCATTGCGCAGGCTCGAGGGTACTATCCGCTGTCCTCTTTTTATCAGCACACTTGTAAAAGACGCTGATGAAGAGCGTGGGTGGAGCCCTCCCTGGATCTTCATTTGCGAAGCCTAGCCACAACGACGACGACATATTAGACCATTAAAATTCTGCTTTATTTAAAACAAAATTGTATCATTTTTATGTAGGGATAAAGTTTGAGAAAGAAATCTTATATCTGTCTCCATAGTTAACACATATAAACTACAAAATAATCTCACTTTGGAGAGAGATTGGTACATAATGGTGGAATCCATCAGAAATGGAAAGGCCATTAAAATATCAGGGATATCAATGACCACATTCACCTTTTTTTTTTTTTTATTTTTTTGTCAGTAACACTCTGGTATTTCTAATAATATTCATTCTTAGTAATTAGGAACTTTTAGGAACTTTTCTTTCTGGTTAAAGGGGTTCTCCTACAGTAATCTGAACAAATAATATCAGTATTTTTAGAAACACAATGGAAATGTTTTAGAAAGATTGCCTCTGTCTTTGTTCATTAATAAACAACTGAAAATAGCAGCCTTTCCCTTTGTTACTTTTTCACTCAGTTTGTCTTGCTGTACTAATTAAGTTTTCTCATGTTTTTACATCTCAGTCACAGAAGAAAGGACAACAGTCACAATTTTTGCAAAGCCGTAACTTAAAATGCATAGCCTTATGTGAAGGTAAGCTGAAAGCCCTTGAAAAACTCTTTTAGTCGTGGACACAGTGTTACTGGATCCAAATCAGTGATTTTTAGTCCCAGTATTGTTTGCTTTTTAGGTAAGAGACTACTGGTAGATGTATGAGTACTTGCTTAATAACTAATTTTTTTTTTCAGTTCAGAATATTTTCCTCTTCAAACAAAACTAGTAGCATATGCAGAATTTTCTTGAAATAGTTATGCACACATAGTGACTGTCATCTGCTCTGTCAAATGTGATCATAATCATAAGCCACCAAGGTAACGTAAATCATGGCCTTAATTTGAAACACTGACTTCTTGCAAGCTCTTGACAAATACATTAAACATCTAGGTCAGAAAAAAAACAACTTTTCCTATTGAATTTCCAAATAATTTTTCATTGTGCAGGCAAATAAACTGTTAAGTCTAGTAACTGGTCTGTTCTTCCGACTGCTTCAGAAATGTTGTGAAGTTAGAATCCAGTGCATATCAGTACAGCCATTCTTAAAAGGCTTGGCTATTCTTTTAGTAACTGATTAAACCTCAGCAGGTTTTGAGAAATAATTATGAAAGATGAGAAGAATTGTACCAGTAAGGGGTAATTAGTCTCACTGACCAAACAAAAAGAAATTATATTAAACTCATTTTGCCTTTCATTTGGAGCATTTTTTATTTTTACAAGTAATAATTAAGATGGTAGAAAAGACATTAGTTCAAAATGGAAGCTTTAAGCAATATATGCTGGTTTTTACTATTTTTTGAGATCGTTCAAGTGAAATATTTGATATGATTAAAGAGATGTCAGTCAACATGAAAAAGCAGTTTTATCTGAACAGAAACATACATATGCTTCTAAAACTTCCAGAAAAACATATGAAATTAATTTAGATTTTACTAGTTTACTTGGCCTTTAATACTTGAAGTTTTTAAACAAAAATTGTATCTTTCACAAGGATGTTTTCATCTATGTTGTTCTTTTCTCACACTTATTAATGACTTATCAATTTTATAAGTGTGAATTTAAATATTTAGTAAAATATATTTTACATTATTCATATTCACTTCATTTTCCTGTGAAAAGAAGTGTTTAAGGGAGGTGGTTAATGCAGTGTTTAAAAATTACAGTTCATGGAAGAAATGGTATAAGAATTGAATATGCCTTTATTCACGGTAGTCATAGCATAGCATAGCATAGAATAGAATACTTTATTTGGAAGGGACCTACAAAGATCATTTAGTCCAATGGCAATTGGTGCCTGACGCATTCTTCAATGACTAAAGGTTAAAGCATGTTGTTAGGGGCATTGTCCAAATGTCCTTTAAAAACTGACAGGCTTAGGGCATCAACTACCTCTCTAGGAAGCCTGTTCCAGTGTTTGGCTGCCCTCTCAGTAAAGAAATGCTTCCCAATGTCTAGTCTAAACCTCGCCTGGCATAGCTTTGAACCATTCCCATGTGTTCTGTCACTGGATCCCAGGGAGAAGAGATCAGCACCTCCCTCTCTGCTTCCTCTCCTCAGGAGGCTGTAGAGAACAATAAGGTTACCCCTCAGCCTCCTTTTCTTCAAACTACACAAGCCCAAAGTCCTTACCTAGCTGCTCCTCACAGGACACATACACAATTTCTCATGTTTTGAGGCCCAGAACTGCGTACCATGCTCAAGGTGAGGCTGCACCAACACTGAATACAGTGAGATAATACTTTCTTTTGACCATCTGGTTATGCTATGTTTGATGCAGCCCGGGATGCAGTTTGCCCTCTTGGCTCCCAGGGTACACTGCTGACTCTTACTGCCCAGCTGTTGACCAGCACTCTCAGATCCCTTTCTGCAGGGCCAATGCCTAGCCACTGCTCTCCCAGTGTATACTTGTACCCACTATTACTCCATCCTAGGTGCAGAATCCAGCATTTGAACTTGTTAAATTTCATCTCAGTAATCACAGTCCAATGCTCTAATTTGCCTAGATACCTCTGCGAGGCCTTCTGTCCCTCAAGAGAGTTAACAGCACTGTCCAGTGTGCTATAATTCGAAAACTTGCTAATGGTGTACTCAAATCCCAGACCTAGATCATTGATAAATACATTGAACAGAACTGGCCCTAGAATTGAAACCTGAGGAGCAGTGCTGGTGACCAGTCACCAGCGACATATAGCCCCATTCATTACAACTCTTTGAGCTCTGCCATTAAACCAGTTCTTCATCCAGCACTGTGAACCTTCTCATCCCACAGCTGCACAGCTTGTCCAGAAGGGTGCTGTTTAAAGACATTTATAAATACCTTTTCAAATACAGGTTGATGGTATAGCTTCTACCTAGCAACAAAAAGGTTTGTTTCCTATGTTGTCCTCATTCTGCTGGTAAGCAACCTATCATCAAACACATTGCTGTATTCTAAACACTGAGCAAGTTTAGGCAAGCTTTATTTCCCCTTGAGTTGTAATTGCTACACTTGATTTTTTTTAAATGTTTGGTAATATTGCAAATCTCAAATTCTTTATATCTCAGTTTCAGGCTTTGTATTCAGTATCTTACAGTAGCTTAGTATCTTTCAGTATCTTAGCCATCATCAAAAGCAAATACCTCTGCTCCATAGGCTGATTAGTTGACTCAGATCCTTCTTAAGAGCCCTATGACCATATAAAACCAATTTTTAATAAATATACCGTTTCATTTTTCTTTCCAATCAACAACTGCCTCCCATACATCAAGCATCTGTGTTTTCTGGAAAACATATTTTGGAAAAAAGAATCAAGTTCATCTCCCTGTGTCTGTTAGCAGCTAACACAGAGTTGCATGACACACCACAGACTACATATTCCCAGAAAGCTATTTAAAACATATAAAAAAGCAAATATTTTAAAGCAACATTTTCCAGGCATATTTTCATCACTATGAAATATATTCTTTCCCTGATAGTGATAACCTCATCCGATCTGCACAAACATGGGGAGATATGGGTAGTTCCCAATACGGACCACGTGTGTACAAGATTCTTCTTTGTGTGAGTACAGTTTCTTTTAACATTCGATCTCTGTTTGCCCTAGACCTTTTCCCTCGTGTTCTCTGCAATAGTTCTTCAACTTGAATTAGGTAAAAGATGATTCTTCCTAATTCTTTCCAGTATCACTTCATTTTTTTCTTTTTATCTGTAGTTACTTTTGTTAGGAAATGTATGGATAAGCTAATGACAAAGGTTTAGTAGATGTTTTTTTACAGAATAAATGGAGAGTTATAAATTTTTCCCTCTTTATAGCATTAACCCATGTTACAGTAAGTCTATCCGTGTATCTTAAAATACCATTTGTGTTTGGCTGTATGTTTTAAAGCTGTGCAGTTCACTAAAGGCTTCCTGTCTGTTGTGTGAACATTTCCCTTCTATGACTAACCCTTTGAGTCCTAGTGGCTTATTCACCCTAAGGGTTTCAATGACAACGGCAGCCTTACTACCCTTCACCCTCCAGAGTTTAGGATCTACATTTTGTGAAGTGCAGCAGAGCATTTTAGTAGAAACATGTTAACATAAAAGCACTCGTGATTATTGAATGAAACAGAGTTTTGGATGTTTTTAGGTAGATAAATAAAACACTAATTTGATTTTATTTTCTGTACTTTTTTTTAGTTATGAAGATGGTCAAGTGGGTGATACAAGTATAAATACACAGGAACCAAGCATTCATAAAGAGATTCTTCGAGTTATTGGCAATCAAACTGCTACTGGCTAAAAGGACCACTCTTATTTAGTTGGTGTGATTTGGAAGCCTTCCTCAGTCTCAAAGCTGGATTTTGAACTGAAGAAGATGCAAAAATCTAATTTATTATTCTAAGCAAATTAACCCTTTGAATACTTACTGTTTTCTTACTTAGTATTTCTTATCTTGTCAAAATACTTGAGATGGTATGAATTAGCAACTGTAGGGGTGCAAAGTCTATTAACACACTTACAACCAATAATAATTAAACAGGCACTTGGGTTGCTCACAATAAACAGACTTTAAAAAGGAGTTTTGTGCTGATATTTTTATATTAAACTTCAATTGGAGGTTTTAGTACTGTATACTGGCATTTTAAATTTAGATTGACTGAATTATAAGTGAGAGGTTTTATAGTGGAGCACCCATATTATGCAGGATAGTTTGCAATAAGTAAAATAGTCTCGTAATTAAACACAATAAAAGGTTGTCTGGAATGTGTCACATTAAAAAGATTGGTTACCTGCAGCTATCTTTGATTCATGTTATTTTGCACAAATGCTGCTAGGATTTAGAGTCAAAGGTTAAAACAGTAATACATTTTTTATTTAATGCGTGAAAAAAAGCAAAAGTAATGAATGTGATGGTGTATGTTTAGGGTTTTTTATCATCTCTGGAAACACTGTTGTATCCATTAAGCATCTTAGCTGCATTTCTTAATTATACAAACCTAGCAAACATCTGTAAAATCTGAAGCTGTTAACTGCCTTTTAACAAATTTGGGGTTTATATACTAGGTTATGTTTTCATCTTAACTTCAGTGAAACTGCTCTCTGGTTAAATTTAGCTACATTTAAAAGCGTGTGCTGAATGAAGGCTTTTACATTACTGAGTTGATTGTTGGCTTATCAGAAAACACAAACAAATGCAAAATTTTACTGACATTTCTCTTGGTGAAATATTTTAATGAATTTATTCCTGAGGGAAAACAGACCAATTCAATTCTCTCTCTCCTTTAGCTTAACTGTTTTTTATCAATTAATGGTCCTAGTCTCCAAGGCATAAAGCATATCCTGTGCCCTGATGAGTGCCCTTGGTGACCCTCACAGAGCTATCCTGAAGCACCAGTCACACCCTTGAATATGGAGAGCAGTTCAGCTTACCTATCTGCGCAACTATTACAAGCCATTTCAGAAAACAAAATTAGACTGAATCTTCTATTGTTATTTCATAATAAGGATACTGAAGCACCAAATAACAGCACAACAGAGCACAGATATGTTTGTTTCTTTTGAACAGAACTGGATTAGATATGCTGTAATGGTTGATTCATTCCTTCTAGTTCAAGCTACTCTCTTTTGTAGCTTGGTGCAGTTGAGATGCCCTACAAGTAAAATAGTGTTGTGTAGATTAGGAGCACATATTTGAGGCACATTTTAACATTTCAGGGTTATTTGCTTAGCTTGGTGCAGTTGAGGTGCCCTACAAGTAAAATAGTGTTGTGTAGATTAGGAGCACATATTTGAAGCACATTTTAACATTTCAGGGTTATTTGCTTGGGACTTCATCTTTTCTGGATTCACATCCAGGCTTGTAAAGCAAATCCTGCTTGCAAATCCCTGTTTTGCTATTGAATTTCTGTTGACTTTCACCTGCATTTGGTGGAACCCTAAGTTGAGAATCACTACTCTCTAATTGTTATCTCTTGTATTGGGATGCAGGTTAACTTTTGAGACAACGAGGATTCCTGACATTTGTCTGTCTACATAAGGACTACCTTAGGTTGTGTAACAGCACAAAAGCAGCAGAAGTGGACCAGAAACCCTGGACTATCCTCTCTAAAACTTGTTGTGCCACATGTATCTGAATCACTATGTTTTGCATTACAAAAAGGAAGTAGGAAGCAGGTCCACAAAGATACCTATGTTGACTTACTGGGCTGATAGTCATAGAATCATAGAATCATAGAATGGCCAGGTTGGAAGGGACCCTAAAGATCATCTAGTTCCAACCTCCCCGCACTGAGCAGGGATGCCAATCACTAGACCAGGTCCCCCAGGGCCACATCCAGCCTGGCCTTGAACACTGCCAGGGATGG
>VWZO01019656.1:0-15605 GCA_013396975.1 Bucco capensis | reverse complement strand
TCTTCACCCAGTCTATACTCATATCTAGGGTTACTCCTTCCCAAATGCAGGACCTTGCATTTTGACTTATTAAACTTCATTTGATTCTCTTGGGCCCACTCTTCAAGTTTATCCAGATCCCTCTGCATGGCATCCCGCCCTTCTGGCCTATCAACCACACCACTCAGCTTCGTGTCATCCGCAAACTTGCTGAGGGTGCATTCGATACCTATGTCCTAGTCCACCACTCTGGGAGGCCTCTTCAAAAACTACAAGTAAGCAAAGATGACTGTGTGTGCAGTGGAGAAGCCAAGTAAGCAGTAGTCTTTCCTGTCTCATTAAGCTGCAGCAGAGCCACAAGTGAACCCTTGAAGGACAAAACCCAAAACGTAGCTATGGCAGCAAGTCAGCCTTGGTTTGTACAGCATGGTCATGATACTGACCATGCATATTAAGTACAACCACAGAAAGGGGAAGGAAGATATAGCTCTGCAAAATTTTACAACTACTCAGAAGTTTATTTTAAATGGATGAGCAGGAGGAAGGGACAGTGTGGAGGAAAGCAGGACTCTGAGGTATATGGAGGCCTTGCTGTTATAAGGTGCGCACTTCAGGGAATACTGATGTGATGACTTATGCATGGGGGAGAAGGAGGAGAGCCAAGAGTAAAAGGCAGAATGTGATGAGCAGAGGTGTTACAAAGCAGTGGGAGAGGGCAAAACCTTTCAGGGAGAAAGGTAGTTAAAAAGGGTCAAGGGGTTTACTGGTAGGAAAGAAAAAATCGTGAGAACACACCAAATTACTAGCAGGTGGCATTAGCAGCAGTTCAGGCCTCACGTGGTGCATGGCAGGAAAAGAGATATTGAGAACGGAGTTGGAGTGTGGAGAAATACAGCCCACAGAGGTATGGGGCAGCACTATGACAGGGCTGCTGAGCCACCTGGGCAGATGCCATGCTGTAGGAGATGGTGCAAGGATACAAGCTCAGTGTCACACACTAAAAGGATTTAGTCATACCAAAATTCGCTTGCCACACAGTAACTCAGTCACTTTTTTCTTTAGCCAATATTTTAATGAGAAACTTCTAAGGGGTTATATTAACGGCAAGTGAACGAGTCTTCAGATCATTTAAGAAAGTACTACTTCTCATCATTTTTAAAAGGTGAAGGGAAAGAAAGAGGTTCTTTGGAGGTCTGTTACTCAAAATTAAATACGCTTTCTACAGCAAATTTCAAAGCTGAAACCAAGGCCTTACTAGCAGGAAAAAAGCTCAAGGATGAGATTTTCTTTGAAAGATTTTTTCCCTTGGAGGGAAACTTTGACCAAGGATGAAAGTTGCATAATGCCAAATTCTTGCAAATACTTACATTCACATGGGTTCCAGGGGAGGAAAAAAATAAAAACCCAGGGTCATCAGAGCAAGGACCCTGTGTTATCTGCAAAGCTCTTGCATTTCCTTTCCTCTGTTATGATGCACATGTTTTGGCGATAGAGCAATCTTTGTAACTCCTGCTGTAAAGATGTAGGCTATTCACAGATAGCTTTTAATCAAAGAAAATAGAGCCTCAGGCTCTAATATCTCTTTTGGTGGAAATCTCCATGAAGTCATAGATGTCTAGCTGTGACCATCTCCAGCATGGAGCAGCCAAGGGACTTCTTGGAAAAAAAAAATCTAAGTTCTTCCTACATCCCACAACAAATCATAAGCTCTTAAACAGGGAAGGTGTAATGGAAAGTTAATACCTTAATGTTGCACCCTTATTATGACGTGTTGTATTTATACTTCTGAATATTTTAAACATGGAGAAAGGAACACAAAAGGAGGCTTTAAAACATTTATTGAGATCCAGACAGATATATAGCATTCAAGAGGTTAAACAATGTGAGTAATCTTCTCCTGTGATAATGAATCAGCACAGCTGTTTTCTTCAGCAGTGCTACACTGTTTTGATAACCTGAGTCTTTGAGTCCATAGTACTTATAAAATGGCTAGTTTGTGTAATATTCTGCTTAATATTTTACAAGAATTAGGCAGTGACACTGCAATTGTTTATGCTTATATTTTTCCTCTAAAGCCCTGGAAAAAGTGATACTGATGCTGTTTAATTTTGGTATTATAGATATTGGTACTAAAAATGTATCTGATAAATAATACTAAGATTATGGGGATTTTAATACAAATATAAGATAACTCCAAATGAAGCCTTTGTGCTTAGATCAATTATGCTTTGCTTATAAACCATTCTCTGTAATTCCAACATGGATAAGTACGAAGTGCAAAAAAAATAGAAAATGGGATAACTGAATGAAAAGATTAATGATATAAAAAGAAACACTAAAACAGAAACCTAAATAAATATAGAACCAGTATTTAATTACTTAAGCATTGTATTAATTTAGATTAATTTCTTCTTGGCTCTAGAAAGCATAAAGCAGATACAAAGAGTATGAGCCAGGAGTCACAGAGAGGTAATGCTATGGGAGCAAAGGCATTCTGTAATCTTAGCATTTTCACAACAGATAGGTTTGGGGTCTGATCCTGTGTTGTGCTGAGCACCAGTAGAAGGTACTGAGGGTCATGCTCTTGAACAAACATAGGTGGTTTTTGTGCTAATCACTCCTCACTCTCATGGTTTTTTAGAAGCCACTGGGGCAAAGGTCTGTTGCAGTGAGGTCAGTGTGCAGTGGGAGTTAGCAAAACTCAGCTTCTCCTTGTCTGTGTGATGGCAGGAAGGTAGCTGCAGTGGCAAAGGGGAGGGGGAATAAGGACTGGGTGGGTGCTGGCAGAAGGGGCCCAGCCTTGCCACGCATGACCCCTCTGCTGTCTGCTGGCACTGCCGTCCTTGTACCAGCAGCACTGTGGCAGCCTGGTTGCCACTGGCCAGGTACCCACTTGCTCCTTGGGGCACCTAGGATCCTGCAGCGCTTTATTTGCAAAACTGAGGCATTGATCTGGTGTCCTGTGCAATCTCTTCATTACAAACACTACCTCAAGGTGAAAGGCAAGCCTGTTGGCTAGACTGAGCAAGGTCTGTTTGGAGAGCAATTAATATTATGCGTAGCACTGAAAAGTTGTTCAGAAAGGATCTTAAGTCTAGTCAGCCAGGTCTGTGATAATAGTCAGATGTATTCCTTAAAGCGCTCCAGAGCAGAGGGACACTTGTACTTCAGATGGGGATATATAAAAATGGGAATATTTACCCAAAGCAAAGTAGTGCCTTGTGTGCATTGTGTTGTATAAAACGCACAAGGATGTCTCCAGTAGTTTGGATTTCCATATTTGGTTTTGGAAATGTCAGGTCTGAAAACACTGACCTCCTCTGTCTTTCCTGAGGTGGCAGTTTCATACTCCTGCTCACTGGCTGGAGCAGCAGTCACTGACAGGAGTAAGGGGAATAAAACACCTTGAGCTGCTGTTTCGTAGTATTTTCATTGCATGCTACTGCTAAGATTCAGTCCCCCGCAGAATGGCTACAATGTATATTACTACCCATTAGACTTTGCCTTGGGATTTTGTATACATACTAGGTATAAGACTTTTGTAAGTAAGAAAAAAAAAAACCAAGTAGTTTTTAGATTAACGTATTAGTGTGTGAAAAAAGTGTTGAAGAATAGATTACATTAAACATTTACCAGCAAGTCAGTAAAAATAGTTCTTATATAAAGACATTCAGTATAATTTAATGTTCTAAAAATAATTTTTTATTTACCCAGTATGTATTGTATCTTTGAATTTTAAGAAGCAGTCACTCCTTTATGTAAAAATAAAATATGCCTATGTTTCTTTTATCTCTATAACCTTTTTTCTCTGAATAAATTTATTGAATTCTGTGCACAAAAATAGTACTGCAGCCTGCTATTTAGCCTATGGTGCCTTAGAGTTACTACAAATATTTAACAAAGTGTAAATACTGCCAGAAGATCACTAAGGCCAAATATTTTCTCTATTCACTTTTTACTGCACTTGCTTTCTATTGCTATTTAAGCCTCTTTTATCCAGCTTTGTAACAGTTATAACATTGTAGCCATTGTAAATGTTTACTTTCAATAAATCAGAATTTGTTCAACAAGTACTGTGCAGTTGGGCACTATTTTGAGAACTAAAAAAGTTAAAGCAATTGTCTAAGAATTAGACTGCCTCTAAAGCAGTTTCTTGACTTGTGCTAATCTCAGCAGCATCTAAAAGTTATGCCATGCTTTTACACATATTATTGGAGTAAAATTTTTCTGCAGTCATCTTTATAAAAGCACTTAGATGAACAGTAAAGCCAATTTTCCATGCTGTGTTTATCTGAATGGGTTACACAACTGCTTCAAAATAGAAATACTGGAATTAAAGTAGTATTTTTCATGTACAGTATCATGCATATGGATGTCTCAAGATGAATTTTATAATTGCTCTTTAAAGAAGTCCTCTGTTTTTCTGTAGAGCTGGTTTTGTTATGAAAACACAGCAAATACTTGCCAAACCATGTCATACTTTAATGTGGGTGTATTTAAAGTATAAAACACATCTGCAGCTCATAAAGTATACAGGCATTTGTGAGATTGGTTATTAATTCAGTGAGTGCACTATTTTTTTTCTCTGCTTATGAGCTCATTTTAATTGTGTGGATATTAACTTGTATTTTTTGAAAGCTTTAGCTTTTGTTAAATGTATTACCTTTGCTATTGAGAAATTTGGATTAGAAAAGTCAAAGTAGTACTGTTATTTTTAACACTGTTAAATACTTTACACAAATATAAACATAGGAAAGAGGAAAAAAAATATATTGTTGCTACCCAGAATGACTGATAATTTGCCTTTGATTTGAGTGTACAAGCTAGAGCTTGAATCCTATACTGGAAGAGATATTGCATATTTGGAGGACCTTAAAGTTGGAAGAAACCGTGACTTTCCAACTTGCAAAACAAGAGCTGAATCAGTGGTGAAATCTCAGACCTCACTAAAATTAGTACCCACAGATAGCAGGAGAGACAATATTGATATCAGCTTTGGCTTAACTCTTACTACCATTTCCAAGTCACTGCATCACAAGCTCGCTCAGCATATGTTGAGAAAGTTTATTGCATATTGTATTCACTTCTTGAATAGTTCAATGTGGAATCCGTGAGATTAATAATCCAAATATTAAGAGCAATACAAATTTATTCGAATGGACCAGATCTGCTTTCAAATGCACAGATTGCCTGCTTGACAGGAGGAAGAGCAGAAAACTTTCTAAGAATATACAGCCATTGGAAAAAGTGTGTGCTGTACTCATTGAACTATTTTCATGCTTGACCAAAATTTGTGTGAATTATTGAGCAGAGCAGATTGCAATAAATAATTTTGCACAGGTCACAAAGCCTGGGCCCCCTCCAAGAGGGATTTGTCCACCTGAAATATTGGAAGGCTGCTTAAAAAGAGAGCTGCATTAAATGAATGAACCCAGCAGTAGCCACAACTGCGCTATGCCACAGCTTTCAGCACAGGGCAAGCTCTTTAGTTACTAAAGAGAAGACATCTTAAGTAGTATAATGAAGACTCAGTATCTTGCAAAAGCCCAGTGTCAGAACAGGTGAAAAAGAGGAAGAGCTCTTGGGAAAAAAAAGAATCATGTAAATTTTAAATTGGCATTCTTAATTAGCCAACATAATAGGTCTCTCAGGATGATTTTCTATTCACATTCAAGGGAGAAAAAGTAATTCAACATGAGGAAACTGAAGCCTCTGAACAGGGTGTAAGACCTTTTTAGTTACAGCACTGAATGGAGCAAGACTCTGTGCAAGTCATCAGTTACTGGATTTCAGCCAGTTCCAGAAAAAACTGCATTTTGCAAAATACTGAAGCAGTGGGAATAACACTAGCAGCAGGAACAACAACTACTGCAGAAGCAAGAGCAGCATAACTCTCCAGAGATCATGCCTGGAAAAAAATACAGGAGCTCTTGGTTTAAGATTTGCTCAGCAAAACCCAGACCTTATCAGCAAAGCAATTCTAATTTATAACTTTTAAAGAGAAAGCTTTTTATTGTTTGGGACAAATGAGAAAAAAATTATTTAAAAAAAGGTGTTTTCTTCAACTGATGGTCCTGTAGCTATAGCTCAGTCTAGTAGCATACCTGAGACAATGTGCCCATCTTCTTGCAAGTATCAGGCTTCTTACAGCAGCAGCAACAACTTTCTTACAGATCCCAGGCAGAATGAAGAATGGCTTAGTTAGCTGACAGTTCCTTAGAGCATGTCTTATACTTTGTTTACATATTCTGATGGAGTCTGTATAGCTAGAACAGTCCAGAAAGGGAATAGGTGGTTTACCTGCTGGTGTTCAACTCTGTATAGGAAAAAAATCTTACTCCAACCATCTCTCCTAAACAAATAGCTTTGGGATTTGGGGATATTTCTTCTCACAATCGTCTGCCAAGATTAATTCAGTGAAAAAGTTTGAGGATAAGAACAGTCAGAGCCCAAGCCATTTTATATATATTATATATATATATGTGTGTGTATATATATAAAAATGTAAATATATAAGTACTTATTTAAATGTAAATATATTTACATCTATATAGAATCATAAAATCATTTGGGTTGGAAGGGACCTCTGGAGGTCATCTAGTCCAACCCCTCTGCAGTGGGCAGAGACATCCCCATCTAGATCAGGTTGCCCAGAGCCCTGTCAAGCCTCACCATGAATACCTCCAAGGATGGGGCTCCAACAACATCCCTGGGAAACCTGTTCCAGTTCCACCACCCTCATGGTGAGGAACTTTTTCCTAATATCCAGTCTAAATCTTCTCCTCTCCAATTTAAAACCATTGCCCCTTATCCTTTCAGCCATGTCAGCCATGCTGACTGTCTCAGGTGAGGGTAACAGTTCGGTAGTTCCCAGGGTCCTCCTTTACACCCTTTTTGAAAATGGGTGTAACATGCCCCTTCTTCCAGTCACTAGGGACTTCACTTGACTGCCACGACTTCTCAAAAATCATTGAGAGTGGCTTGGCAACTACATCAGCCAATTCTTTTGGGACTCTGGGATGCATCTCATCAGGTCCCATAGACTTATGCATGTTCAGGTTCCTCAAGAGGTCACGAACCTGATTTTCACATACAGTGGGAGGGACATCACATACAGTGGGAAGGATATGTTGGATGCAAATATGTGGTATTTGGATATTTGGATAGGGTATATGTAAATTGAAACAGTTGTGTTGACTCAAAACTAAGGATATAGATATCACCATTTATAACACTGTTGACAATTACAGTGTGTTACAAATACAGTTTTCAACTACCCTGATGTGGTAGCATTTGGTAGGTCTGACTTGCTGTCTTTAACAATGACATATTTTGCTAGAGGCTTTTAAATTCTTGCTGATGGGGAATTTCAAGGGGCCAGTCATGCCTCCCCTGTACACATTACTGCATACCTGGCATGTTGCTTTTCATGCAATATTCTGTGTGAAATTGTATTATTCCACTATTTGGCTCTTTATTATCTTCTGCAAACTTAGATTTTATGCTTGCCATACTAATCAGTAGAACATAAACATTAAAAAGCTCAAGTCTGTTCTGCGGCTGTTGAGCTGCACCTACATGCCACATGATTTCTTTCTGCTTAAAAAGCATCTTGATTTATGGCTATTGTTTATGAAGGAAACACCAAGGTCTCTTTATCTTTTAGTATCAACCTCTCTTGACATTCCTTCAGATACTATGTGCTTGGGACCTTTGCATCTTCTTTTCAGCCTCATCTTTCAACAGTACCAGTAGCATTTGGTCCATTTTATACCTTGCTTGCAAATGTCTGTGTGGCTGCCAAACAACACGCTAATCATGAGCTGTGACCTTTCTTTCTGACAGGCTGCCTTATCTTTTTTTGTGCAGATCTTTCTTCCTCTCTTTTTAAGTCTCCAGTAGTTTGTTTCACTATCAAAAAGTTACATAAATAGAGGGGATTTGTTGGGGAGACAACCATTTTGGTGTTCGTTATGTTGTTCAGTGACTTCATATTATGTATAGTTATGATAAAGTGACCTGAATTTTTGATCCATTATAGTTCTCTTCCATGTCACTCAGTCTTTTGCTCACACAGCTAGCTTTCAGAAAACCATCAAATATTAGCATTAAAATGCAATACTGAGGACATTTCAGTTAAAATGCAAAAATATGCAGCCACAAATAACAAAATGCATTGGAATTACAATCCTGCAATATGAAAAGCATGTGTACAAACTATTAACTCATACATGAGAGCAAGAATGTGTGGCTGAAAGAGTATGCCAAGAAAGATGCTCTTAAAAGCTGAGTTTTATATACACAATTTCCTGTCATGATTTTCTTTCCTCTAAGCAAAATTGGCAATGTAATTTTAAAATACTCCCTACCTGTAGTTCTGGCTACAAAATTAAATAGGGTTCAGGCTGGATTGCTGATCTTTTCTTCTTAGATTCTTCTTTTCCTGTATTGTTATTATTAGGAAAACTTAGTGAGGTCTTAGTAACTTTAAGAAATGTTACTGATCTCCTAGCTTAATCTGCTTGACCAATTTCCACAAATTGGTTTGAAGTGGACGTTTTTATCACTAAACTACCGTAAGTATTTGCTTTCTTTCTACAGAGATTTTTTATGTTTGTAAACCCCAAGTCCGTTTACTTGAATCAGACTTTTCGTTAGAGGGATGAAATATTTGATACCGTGTTTGTGTGAGATTTATTATAAAAAAGTTTTTACTTTTTCCTTTGTAAGTGGGTTGCATGTCTTGGGCAACATATGCTTTTGTGCAGTGCAATAATTTATGAATTGGGCCAAAAGGAGACAGGTTTTCATTTTGCTTTTAGGGTATCACTGACCCATTGGATAAAGCTAAAAATTCTGGCCATTCTGATTGAATTCTATTATCTGTAAATAATGTTACTTTATGTAAACAGTTCCTTTTCATGGAATGCTCTGTGGATCTTTATTCACATATATATTCTTGCAAACTTCAGCATGCATGAATGCAAAGAAGAAACAAAGCTACAGTGAAGACATGGTTCATGGTCCATGCTGACTGGAAATTGTGCAGGAGTTTATGTAGGGTAAAATTGTGCAAGGGAACACTCCAGCAGTTTTACAAGCCATACAGTTGTGTTTCATGCAAAGCAATGTTCTCAAGTCTACTTTGCTTGTACAGGCACAGCCATCCTGGTAAAACTTGGAAATTTTTTTTGTCTAGACCTAGATCTTTGCTTGGTAATGGTAAAGCTTTTCCTTGGTGAAGATTAAATTTCTTAAGGTACTGCTGTGCTTGCTTTTTATTTTTGAACAGTCTCTTGTGGAGAAAGCAAATGCAAAATGAATTAAAGATGCTATTATTTTGATTTGTAGCATTATTCCTGCATCCTAAGTACAAGTGATTGCACAGCATTTAAGTCAATCATGATTCAGGCGTCTGTATAGACTTCACCTATATCAACAATAGCTACCTTTGTTTTCTTTAGCTATACATGAATTTGTGTATATGCCATACCTTCTTTTTAATTTTGATTGCCAAGTTGGTTTTTGAATACAGGAAAGCAGGCAATATTGTTTTATATGTACAGAGATTGCCTAAACTTGCAAAGACAGCTGACCAAGTAGAGCTCAGTCATGAAGATTTATTCCAGTGCTCTGCTGAGCAAAGGCTACTGAATCCTGTGGGTGGTTTTTAAAAAAAATTGTGAGCCAACTTGTGCTGAGAAGTATCTGTAATCAGAACAGATTCAAAACCAAGCTCCTTGACATTCAAGGCTTGTGGTTTAACATATTTCTTCCCATCAGCCCCAAAACAAGGATTTGATTAAATACTTGTACTTGCTATATTTTTCTTTCACTCTCCCTCCCCACCCCAGAAACTTTTTCTGGGTAAATAACTATATCCAAAAACTTTTCTAACTGTAAAAGCCATTACCAGTTAATCACAGCTGTGTCAGTTTAAAGATGTGATTTCCACAACTTAGTCCTTTAAATTTATGGTGCTCTCTATGATTTTTATTTTTCCTCCACATTATGAATGCCTCATTTCTCTAGAGGGCCATAAGAACTTGAAAGGTATGGTAGCAATATGCAACACAGACTTCCTTGAACCCTGTTGCTGGTCTGCATAAAACCTGAATTGAGGTACTCATTTCCTGCACTGATTAATCAACATAATGTGACCACTTGATGAAAATCAGGCCATAGTAGTTAGATATTTCGAAGGGGGATGTTGGGTTTAGTTTTTAGCAGTTTTTTTTGCTTGTTTGCTTCAATGAGTCCTTTCACCAGTAAGTAAAATTTATTCTTTACTTTCTTTCCTGGTTTGAGTTCATCCCTGTGTTTTTGCTTTTGATTTAATTTCTTTAGGTCAGGACATTTAGCCAGACACCAAAGGGCTGCTTAACTGAGTACAGCATCCATACTGGACTAGACTTCTGGTATTAGAAAGCCTAGGCAAGGACTGCTTTCTTAGCTGATTTTTGTGGACAGGGGTTGCTTTCTGCAGGGTACACCAGATAGGACACCTGGGAATTTAGCCATTCCCACAAATCGCCTCTGAAATGAGGGATATCTTCAATTCCATCTGATCCACAGGATCTTTCACCTTCTCTTTTTTTTTTTTTTTTTTTTTTTTTTTTTTTTTTTTTTTGCCCAGCTGCATTTTCCCTTGTCTCCTGGAGATTCAAACTAAACTATTTTTTTAATTCAGCTCCAGCAGCTCCAAAGGCTCACTAAGAGTAAAGCATGCATTTTTGCTCATGAAAACACTTTGTTCTACACTCACATTTTAAACATTTGCATAAAAGTTATTATTTTCAATGCTGTCTTGGAAGTATACCACAAAAGTGATCATAGGGCTGAAACAGCTCTCCTATGACAAAAAGCTCAGAGAGGTGGGTTTGTTCTGCCTGGAGTAGAGAAGACTCCAGGGAGACTTTATTGCATCCTATCACTATTTAAAGGGAAATTATAGGAAAGATAGGGACAAACTAGTAGGGCCTTTTGCAATAGGACAAAGGTTAATGGTTTTAAACTAAAAGGGCATAGATTCATACTAGATATAAGGAAGAAATTTTTTACAAAGGTCGGTTTGGACAGAGCTCTGAGCAACCTGATCTGAAGATATCCACATTCATTGTAGAGAGGTTGGAATTGAAAGGTTGCTTCCAACCCAAACTGTTCTGTGTTTCTACAGAGAACACCTAACAGGCAAGATGACCTTGCTATGTCTGTATCACCTTTCATGGTTGAAAGTCTGTCTTCTCACCTTTCCCTGTGTTCTCTTCTTATGACCATAGGAGTTTCACCTGCGAAGTGGTCATGCCACTTGGGCAACTGCCCTGGCCTAGCAACAGAAGAGCTGGCTTTTCTGCCAGCTGGGTTTACCATGTTATCAGAGAAATCGGAGAACAGTTCACATACCTTCTATTCATGCCTGCAAAAGTCACTGTTTCTTCTTGTTTTCTGCTCCAAACAGGAGTGTAAGTTGATATAAGGTACTACCCCCCAACTCTGGAAAGGGTAATAATTCTAGTTTGTGTTGCATTCATTTTTAAGCGGTTTTCTAACCTGTACAGAACATATTTCCTTTCCTACTACAAACAGCACTTAACAGCTGTTTTTTCACTCAAGGTGATTTCAACACACTTTGAAAGAAAAATATCTCTGAGCAGAATGTATTGGGATGTTAGTGGCTGCTACCTCCTCTCACTTAGCCATTCACATGTTTTGTATTCTGTCTCCTGTCCCGTATCTGATCTGCTTGTAAGACCATCAAAAATGCATGGTATTGGTGAGAACTTTTAAAAAAATCATTTCAGATTCTCTGTTGTTGGACAAAATTTGTGCCTAGTGATATTTAGATAATTACCTAAATAAGAAATATTGCAGTGAGATAAAGCTGCTTCTGTAAATACTGCTACGAACAAAACTAGATACTTTTGTAATAGCCCTTAAAGTCTGGGCCCTTTTCTTCCTCCAGACATATTCACCACTTTTCCCTGTACAGCTCCATTTTGAAATCTGTGCTGATTTCTAAAGGCTTTTGTAATACATAGTTACTAACTCCACGTGGTCCCATAATATCGGCTGCAACGTTTGAAAGCAGTAACTGGACAAGTAATCCTTCCAGGGGAAAGCAAATCATGCCTGATTGTAATCATCTGAACAGCTCTTATTTCCCATTCTGTGCAGTGTTTGAGATACTTCAGTGGAGAGAGGGAAGCAGATCTTCTAAACGGCAACTCATGAATCTGGCAGAGAAGATCAAAATGAATTTGCCTCTGGTAGATCAACAGGATGCAAAATCATACTCAGTTTTTTAGCTGGTGTAGCTGCTGGGAAGGGGATAATGGGAATGTCTGTTTTTCATGTATTAAATCTATAAAACTCTCCATTAGTCCTTCACTTTTCTTGTCAACAAGTTAAACAAGATGTGAGAATTGGATCTCACAAATTTACTGCTACTAAAGTCTTTCAAAAATTGGTTGTCCTCTAGGGCCATTCCAAGTCCACTGATTGTCAAATAGAGTCTTTAGAGGGACTGCAAGTATGAGAATACCAAAGTGAATGAAAATGTTTCTGTGCATAACAATTTGAATAGGAGTAACTTGGTTTGTTTTTCACAGGAGAATTTGCTGTTAAAGAGATAACCTTCTCCTTAAAAAATGAGTAATAAGGTCACAAAATATGCCACTACTTGCAAATCATTTCCAACATGAAAGAAGCTGTGAGGTCAGTTGTGAATATCAACCCTATACTTAGCTGTAGTCTAGAAGACAAACTAAATTGTAGGAATTACTAGGAAGAAATTTCCAAGCAAAACTTTTATCACTATACTAGAGTCACCTGTGGTCTGTACACTATTCAGATACTGAGATCTACACATTTTATAATAGAGATTATATACAAATAATGTACTGGAGTGAAATTACAACTATAGGTTCCATATGATAAACAGGTTTGTCTCAGCTCATGGAAATGGTGTTTTTAAAGGGAAAAGCTATAAAAAGTCATCAGCACCATAGAGAAGGTAAATAGAAATGATGTGTCATTAGTTGTTTTAACAAAAGCACTACAAGACACATAATAAAATATACAAAATCAAACACAAAAAATTGCTACTTTTCACATGACTCACCATGATCATGTGAAATAAATGCCACAGAATACTGTAGAATCTAAAAAAAAAAAAATAGAATTAGATAAAGTATAAGCCCATTAGAAGATAGATGATCATACCTCAATCTGTAGCTCAGAAAGTCCCTGTCAGTATAGCTGGAAGCCAAGGAGAGTAAATCAGAGAAGAACCCCCAAAACTCTCTGTTTGCCTTGTTCCTAATACTCTTCTCTACACAGCTGCTACCAGGCACTGCTGTAGACAAGCTGCCGAGAAAAATATGGACTTTTTTGTGGTCACACCAAAGCTATACATCTGCTCTGAAATTCACCTGACGTTTTCTGATTGTATCAGTATTTACAGTTATTTTCCTTTCACATTTCAGTGATGGTGGGAAGAAATATTTTCATTACACATTAGATTTAAAGTCAGGCACAGTCTGAAAATCACTTGGGGTCTTCTGTGGCCCCTGGTGCGATAACTGTGCCGACAGCAGAGGGAGCATTAAACTCATTGCCCACGGTAAAGTGTGGGGGAGTGATACCCATGTTCCTATAATCCTTGTATGGGTAGGATGAGCTCATTAGCCTTCTGGCAGTCATCCTGGGAGAAGGACAACTCTGATTCCAAACCTGGGCAGATGGAGCTCATTTAGCCCCGTAAGGCCTTCCATCTAAGAGAGGGACACTCTAATAAAACCTCCATCCTAAGGACTTTGCTGCCAGCATCCAAGCTTGCTAGGTCCTGGCAGATGACCCTTAGGACTAAAGGGTGGGTCCAGCTCTGCACATGCTGTGTCTCACCTAAAAATCCATTGTGCAGGCTCCAGGGTGCTATCCACTATCCTCTTTTTATCAGCGTGCTTATGGGGGGTGCTGATGAGGAGCATGGGTGGACCCCTCCCTGGATCTTCGTTCGTGAAGCCTAGCCATATGTACATATACATACAGTTTTAAAGTTTTCTCCTTAGTCAAATAAAGGAAACATTTTAGAATTGTGTGCATAAATGGATTTATAAATACGTTTTATTTGTTACATAGTTTTTGGATGGACTGTAGAGAGGGAAACCTTACAGGAATGAAGGAAGCAGGTTACTAAGCTACTCAGTAACCTACCTCAGTAAACTGATCTGACTTCGGTAGGAATGTGTGGTTAGACTGCTTTCTTTCAGAATTATGTGTGTACACTTTCAAAGTAAATATTTTATCCAGCAGCTGAAAGACTGATTTGGTTTTAGATTGTAATATGAAAAGATGTGAATACATCAGGTGTGCATCCATTAGGGACAAACTTCATGGCACTTGTATGCACAATCTTTTTGCAAGAAAATAGTTTCCTGTTTCTGCCTGTTAATTCACCTTCCAGCCATTGCCAAGAGGAAGCAAGATCATGACTGATTCCCAGCAGAATTTGGTATCTTCCTGAATCCTTTCATTATTGTAATTCACTCTTTTCTCTTTATTTCTTTTCCCCTTTCTTCTTTTTTCCCCTTCACTCTCTCCAAGGCCCAGAAGAAGTATAACTCAATCAGCTAAAGATGTCATGGCAGTATGCATAAGGAATATGTAACCAAAGAAGTGTAAATACACTGACTGGCTGTGTGGCTAATCATGGAATTATAGGATCATAGAATTGTTATTATTGAAAAGACCTCTGAGATGATCAAGTCCAACCATTAACCTAACACTACCATGCTCCCTACTAAAGCATGTCCCTAAGTACCACATCTACACATTTTTTGAAGAATTCCAGGGCTGGTGATTCCACCACTTCATTGGGCAGCCTGTTCCAATGCTTGATAACCCTCTTTGTGAAGAAATTTTAATATCTAGTCTAAACTTCCCCTGGTACAATTTGAAGTCATTTCCTCTTGTCCTATCACTAGTTACTTGGGAGAAGAGATCAACGCCCACCTTGCTACAACCTCCTTTTGGGTAGCTGTAGAGAGCACGAAGGTCTCCCCTAAGCCTGCCTTTCTCCAGATTAAACAACCCCAATTCCTACAGCCGGTCCTCATAAGACTTGTACTCTAGACCCTTCACCAGCTTCGTTGCCCTTCTCTGGACACACTCCAGTAACAAAATGTCTTGTAGTGATGCGCTCCTCCTGTTTGTTGCCCATAATGGCAGCACATAGTTTAGTCGGGTTTACTCTTTGCTGGGTAAAGAATTGGCTGGAGGACTGAGCCCAGAGAGTGGTGGTCAATGGAGTTAATCCAACTGGTGGCCAGTCATGAATGATGTTCCCTAGGGCTTGTTATTAGGCCTGGCTCTGTTCAACATCTTTATCAATGATCTGGATGAGGGGATCAAGTGCACCCTTGGTAAGTTTGCAGATGACACCAAGATAGGAGGAAATGTTGATCTGCTTGAGAGTAGGGAGGCACTGCAGAGGGAGCTGGAGTTTTCAGAGAAAGGCAATGAGACTAGTGAGGGGTCTAGAGAATAAGTCTTATGAGCAACAGCTAAGGGAACTGGGGTTGTTTATCCTGAAGACAAGGAGGCTCAGGGGAGACCTTATCTCTCTC